>CAUJNA010003845.1:177500-317500 GCA_963377175.1 Effrenium voratum | reverse complement strand
GTTGGTTGTTGGTTGTTGGTTGTTGGTTGTTGGTTGTTGGTTGTTGGTTGTTGTTGTTGTTGTTGTTGTTGTTGTTGTTGTTGTTGTTGTTGTTGTTGTTGTTGTTGTTGTTGTTGTTGTTGTTGTTGTTGTTGTTGTTGTTGTTGTTGTTGTTGTTGTTGTTGTTGTTGTTGTTGTTGTTGTTGTTGTTTCCCCAGTATGTATAGGGAGCTCGTGGGTTTTTGCTGGAAGGGGACTATAGCAAGCTAACCTGCCGGGGCGGAAAACAAGCCCGGGCCCTTATGAAGGTTCTTTCTGGTTTCCGTTTCCGTTTGGTCGAGGAAAGGGGTGTTCTGCTGGTTTTAGTCACATTCCAATCGTTTACAGATGCAATCTACGGCTGAGGGGGTTTTCCGGATTTGCAAGGCATACATTTTGTGCTGCCACGTCAGCTTTTGCTTAGTTTTCAGCACGTTCTTACTGTCCAAAGCCGACCTTTTGCCCTTTGGTTTTTCAGCTGGTATAGTGTTTAATCCGAATGGGGAAGCAGCAGCCACTTTTGGTAGGAGCGACTCGCGCGCTGCTACATGCCACGCAACGCGGCCTCAGGGTTCCTACTTCCCTTGGCATCACCAGTGGGAAGGCCAACTTGAAGTGCAATTCTTTGAATGTTTGTCAAAGAAGAAGCAATGTCAAGCATTCATTCATTGGGGCCAGGAATCACCGTCGTTGCAGGTTTTTTTGGGTTGCGGCATGCCGCATGTTCGCGTTGCTTGGTGTCGTTTGCTGCCGGTCCAAGGTGCGGACCGACAGTACCAGGATGTTCGCTGGCAACCTGCCCTGGACAGCTACATGCGCAAGGAGGCGCTTTCGGTGCAAACGTGCCTCTGGGTCTGCCAAGTCTATCTGGTTTAAACTTGGCTTTAGAAGTCACGCCTAAACAGCTACGTGTCCACCTCGGCAAAGCCAATCTGCGAGTTGGCACCCCAAAGTGAGCAGGTAATGTCTTCTCCGTGCTTTTTGAGGCGACGAAGGGCTTGCAGAAGATGCCTCGGGCGGTGGTCATGAGCATGGAGCACGTCATGCCCTGGGGCAGCTGGGCATTGGAAAGTTAAGCGCCGGAAGCCTCGAATGAACTTTGGGGGACGTTTCTGGCCGGTTTCCGGACTCAGAAAGGGCGGTCATTTCCTTTCACGTGGCAGAAGAACCGTTCCAAACATGTATAGCATTTTTTGAAAGCCGGCCATTTGTGGCTGGGCTTACTGAGGAAAGCATTGGGTGAATCAGCACCTTGGCTGCCCTTCGAATCCGGCATGTCATGTCCTTTCGCTTTTCGGTGTGAACTGTCGATTTGTTGCACCTACCCAGCAGCCAGGAACAAGGTTGGACGCCCAATTTGTTGCTTAAACAACTCACCAGAAAACAGTTTGTCAGGTCTGTGCCGTCATGGCTGGTGTAGTGATTTTGTCAAGGGACCATTTGGCAGCGCCAAGCTCCCAGGTGGCCATTGCTGCGTGAAGGGGGAGGTTCAACCTCAAGTTTTTCCAGACCCCCATGATGTGATCTCAACAATGGTTCAAAAAAGCGGTTGTAAGTCCCTTCAGCAGATGTGGGTCTAGGACCGGAAAGGAAGTATCACTCAGTATAGTTGGCTTTCTCTTTCTGGCCCTTGGGCGGAAGGGGATCAACCTTCCGCAGTTCAATGACACTGACACGGGTCTCATTTGTTTGGCTTGTTTGGCTTGCTTCCGGTGATTGCCAGGTATGTTTTGTTTTGCTAGCGCTGGGGGTTGCACCTCTGAAATCAGGAGATTTCCAGGATGCAGCTGTCGTGTATCCAGATGACGCCGAATCCTTTTGGCCTGGCTATGTTCAGACAAAGCCTGGTCATTTCCAGATGAAGCCGGGCTATTCCAGCAATGTCCTGGTTATTCTTTCAGACCGTCTTTTGCTTTGCGCGGTTCGGCTTTGGGCCTTTTCATCCGCCGCGAAGCTCATGAAAGTGGCCTCCTCGAACAAGGGCGTGGGAACCACCCGAGTGATGTCGAGAAGCTCTAGAAGCAGAACCCAAGCGACCGAAGAAAACCACGGTGATTCCAAGCCGAGGGTTGAGCCCCGGGAAAGGTACATGCCCCACCACTGGGTGGCTGCGGTGGTCCCGGATCTGGACGCCGCGCCAAGCGCCCACTGCCTGGACTTCGAGTACAAGGCGTGCACGGCGTTTCGCGTGCCCAACCTGTTCAAGCCTGAACCCCGTACTGTTTTAGAGGAAAGCCTGAGCGCGCATGTTTGAACAACCGGGGTTTAACTATAAGCAACTAGTCTAAACACCACCCCCCCCTGGACGGTCACTGCATTGCGCTTATTTCACAACGCACTTCTTTGGGGCGTTTTCCGGGTTTGGTGCTGCGCTTTGTCTTTTAAATTGCAAATTAACATGAAATCAAGCAAAAAGTGATCTGCTGAAGTACCTGACCCACTCAGATCTACCCATCCAGGTACCTTTTAGGAAAATGACCAACTCGCTTGGGCAAGTACTTGGCCAACTTTTTGTGGCTATGGCTATTAGGTTCCACTATAGGAACAATCAAATGGGTATGGAACAGGTGAAGACGGCAGATCCTCACCAACTGCCCCTTTCTTTCCAGGCATCCTTCCAGAAATCCACCCAAAACACCCAGGGAAAATACTTGGTTTTCGACAGCCTGAGCATCGAACATTTGTCCTTGCACGGAGCTGGAAAGGAAAAAGCGACCATTCCACAAAGGACATGGACATCTTTAAGGAATTGGTTAAGGAATCCTCGTAAGGAAGCTTGAGCAATTGTTTAAGGAGTCCACCATGTTTTGGGACGACTGAGGACAACCCTGAGGGTGATCCCAACGGCTGTGGCTTCTTTTGGCGCTCCTTCCAGCCGGTGCAGGCGGGGGCGAGAGTGGGAATGTGGTGGGGTCATGGAAGCCGCGTTGTTGATATGCTTGCTTGGTGGTCTTGCAGTTTGGTTGGTGGTGGTTCAGTGGTTTGAAAGGGAAGCTAAAGGGACACTCATTCTGGGGCTCCACCATTTTGAGACACAACCACCGTGACGATTTTGAGTCGGCGGTTTTCGGGAGGTTGGTTGCTCAGACCAGCGGCGCTTTTTTTTTTTTTTTGGGGGGGGGGCGCCCTGCCCCTTAAGATCTTCCCTGGCTATGGGGCTGGGGCTTGTTCAAGGGAAGCAAAGCAGGAGACTGGCAAGGTGGTTTGGCGCGGGCCATCGCAATGGTGATCGGGCATCTGAGGGTTGTTCAACATGGCGATGCCCTTTTGTCAGCCCCGCTTGACCACCCCCCCAACCAGATTAAAAGATGAACAACCCCCAAAATGGGTCAAGGGGAATGTCAGGTACAGGGGCTCAAGTGGGATTATGTCAAAACAGGGGGACCTTCCAATTTGTGCCCTGCACGCCAACCCAAAAAGGGGTTCCCAATTCCCCCGAAGGAGGGAGCAAACACTACACACACACACACCCACACCCACACAGACAAAAACCTGTCGCCAAAAAATTGGGAGCGCCTGAGGAGCTCAACCGCTGCATCATGGACGCCCTGGAGCAGAGCCGCAGTTGGAGCGGCAGGCGATTTGGTCCATTTTGGCTCATGACTTTCCGGCTCTCCTGAAACTGATGGACCCTGCAAAAATTGCATATCTATTTTAGCGTTTGCGATTGTGTTGGAAGGACGCCAAGGGAAGCCACCTGTTTTGGGCGGGCACTGAAGGCACATGTTGACCTCTGGATTCTGTGCAATCATGTCGGAACCATATGCAAGGTCCTTTGGCTCAGACTATACCTTCTTTCTTATTGACCTCTTTCAATGTGGGTCCACGACTGTCCGCAAAAGGGCTCTTTCCTCTCTGCCTTTTGCCGTTGGCTTTTCGCTCTCTCTCGTCGACTCGTGGCGAGGAAGGCCATCATGGGTGCGGAAATGGCGGTGTCGAATGCGCTTCTGGTACTGCAGGCGCGTTGACGGGTGGTTTGGGCAACATGGGTGGGCCCTTTAGTGGGTCCAGCACGCCTCAAGGAGTCAAGCAGCCGAAGAGAGGAGCTGCGCTTGTAGCGCAAACGGGCGAAACACTTCCGCTTCGAGCTTTTGCGATGTTTCAACCAAGGCACGCCCATAGGCGGAGACGACCTTGTATGTCTGGGGATCCCTTCGTCGCGTTTGAATGCCCTCGGTTGCTTCTCAGCTCTAGGTGAGTGCTTAATGGTCAAAATATTGGTTTTGCTACCACGATCCACAAGGCGGGCTCAATTTTTCCAAACGCACCGCGTCAAAATAGTTGGCCAGCAGATGGATGGTCGGAACTTCAGCCAAAATGGGGCAGCCGATTGAAACAGCTCATGTACATGTTTGGTGCTGCTATTTTGGCACTTCAGTTGTTTTCAGTTTTGGTAGCTTGTGCAAGATCTAGCCATGTCCGCGTGGTTTTGGAAGCCATGGCAAGACCAACCGATTTTTACCCCAGGCTGGAGGTTTTCGGGCGGATCTCCCCTCTTGCCAGTTGACGCTGGCTATTCGGCAGAGGTCCCCTGGCACCTCGCAAGGGGGCGAGTTTTTCTAATCTCAGGGTGCTCTGGGAGTTTCCTCGGTTGAACTCTGCGCTCAGTCTTTGCGATCTGCCGTGGCCATTCCAGCGACTTGTATCGAGGCGGAGGGCCGCCGCTTTGTGGTTTCGGCCCAGCCGGCGAAGTGGAATGAGAAGGACTGGGGGCGAAACGCGCGGAAGCGAAGAGTCGACCAAAGGGGAAGACACTGGAAGGCCAGGTGCGATCAGCCGCTCCCCCGCCCCTTCCCCCCCCCCCCCCCACCTCAAGGATGGTTGATTGAACTACCCGCTTTGGAAAGCAGGTTGCCTGCCCGGGTTTAAGAGGTTGGTGGGTGCAAACTCTGCCAGAATCAACACATTTTCGGTGCAATGGCTTGCTCTCAAGGGCGACCAAGCACGAAGTATATGTAGGCTTGGTTGTTCCCGTGTTTGAGCTTTGGTTGAACCCAATTTTTGGAACATGGCCATGGCATTCCAGGGGTTGGACGAAGCCACCTGTGCTATGCCTACGCCCAGCGGATGCACCAAGAGGGATCTAGCCAACCAGTTGTTCGACTTCTTGAGCATTGCAACAAGGATAAGCAACCACTTTACTTTGAGGTGTCCATTAACTCTTGGACGTAAGTCACACAGCTAAATATGTACATACTGGGCCCTCCTAAGTGTGCATTTTTTGCTGTTTGGGCAAAAGGCTCCTTTTGCTGCAAACGACTATTTTTTTTTGCCTCAGTGCATTTTTGTGAATTTTTCTGTTTTGCGAAACCAGTATGAAGACGAAAAGGCGGCTTTGCCCGACCCAAAGGCGACATTTCTCGACCAAAAAGCGACATGT
The DNA here is from genome assembly GCA_963377175.1 of Effrenium voratum. Taxonomy (NCBI): domain Eukaryota; class Dinophyceae; order Suessiales; family Symbiodiniaceae; genus Effrenium; species Effrenium voratum. The sequence goes on along the minus strand of CAUJNA010003845.1, from coordinate 312,102 downwards.
GCCGACTACGTTCTGGCAAGATCTTGAAGCAGCACTTTCAAAAGGGCAATGTTATTTTTGGAGCAAACGACACAACATATTGCTTTTTCGGCAAGCTGCGGGAAAAAAACACACCTGGAGGGTCTAGGTTATATATATATATATATAGTATTTGTACATGTATCTTTTTATTTATTTATTTACTTATTTATATTTTCATGCAGATCTCAATTCATCCATCCATGAACCAATCAATAGGGGAATCATGACCCAAATCATTAAACCTGTGTTTTGTTCACGTGTTGTTTCATCATGTGGCAAAACGGCCGAATGGCCGTTTGGCTCAAGATTTGGATCCCCCGTCGGGACTTCCTTGGATTTGCGTGCGTTCGCCATAGTGCGGCGATTGGCTGCACCATCGCGGAAAAGGTCCGTGGTGTTCCAGCTGTTCGGCACTAGGAGGTGGGCGGCAGGTCGCCGAGGTGCTCCCGGGCCCGACCCTTGTCTTTACCCTCTTCTACCAGTTTCCTAACCTCCCCAAACTTGATCTTCATTAACTGTCACTCCCACAATCTGGTCACCGGCACCCTCTACATTGTGCTTTGGGACTGGGTTCTTTTGGTACTTCGTGAACCACGTGTACCTCTTTGATTCCCTGGGCTACTTCGTGTTCGCCCAAAACCGCAGGTTATCAGCCGTACCAGCTAGAAGCTGGGGCTGGTGATCCGGTTGCGGGACGTGACCCGCTACCTGCTCCCATCGCCTACTTGTACGAGCAATGGCGTCCCCCGGAGCTTCTCATCGTGGGCCGGGCTTCGTGGACGACGAGGCCAACGCCCTTCGCGGCAACGCCGCGCCTGCTGCTTCCGGCTTAGACAGCCGGCTGTGGCCCATTCCCCCGATGGTGGGCGCAGAGCCCAATCCCGGGGTGATCACGGACGATTGGATCCTTTCTCAGGTTGTGTTTGATGAGGATGCGGAGGCCCCTATCCCGGCGGCAGTGCTCCAGATCGAGGACGGACCCCCTCTAGAAGAGGCTGAGGTTCCTCCAAATCAGGTGCCCTCATCGATTTCGCCTACTGTTCCGTTCGTGGCGCTCCAGATCGAGGACCGGGCTATCCATCATGCTGCTCATCCGGAGCCGGCTCAATCATGGTCCCTTACATGGGATCAGTTTGACCAACTCCTCGGCAGTGGATCGCAGGCTACACCGCCTGATTTCGGTCGGCTCGACTTTAACTCGGGTGCCCCCGTTTCGGTTGGGAATCTGGATTTTCAATCCCTTTTTGATGCTGATTGGAGGTCTCAGCCTTCCCGAATTGACAGATCCTTTGATGCCCTGCCGTCGCATGAGCCTACTCAGGGTTTTCCTCATGATGGAGAAAATGACCCCGTTGAAGATTTCTCCCCTTCTCATGTTGCAGGTTCGGCCCAACCCGAGGTGGGCAAACGGGCGATTGAGGATTGGCCGCAAATAGCTGGCCCTCCTCCCGTCTCAGGTTCATCCGACATTGACATCATTCACGATCACCCCAGTCCGGCGGATATGGACTTCATCCCTGATGCAGTATCATCTCACCTGTCAGGTACCCGCGACCGGAATGCGGACCGCTACAACGCTGGTCCGAATCCACCGCTTTCCTCAGGTACCCGAGGTCGGGATGCGAACCGCTACAACGCGGGCTCAAATCCGCCAAATCGGACATCAGGTACTAATCGATCGGATGTGGGCCGCGAAACAGCAGGCCCAAATCCTTCCTCCTCTTCGTCAAGAAGCCATGCCGGTCTCTTCGCGGCGTTCAATCGGCGTCAGACTCGAAAAGAGTCCGCCCCCGACGTCATCGACCTCGAGGAGCAGTCCAGCCACCGTACCAGCGATGGATCCGAGCAGGATACACCTGGTATTGGCTCCACTCCATTTGACCTCCTCGACATCCCCTTCCATCAGCCACCCAGGAGAGGAAATGAAGATGATGAAACCATCCCTGGAATCCTTGATGTAATCGATGAGGCCGAGGTCACACCAGAGAGACGAACGACATCGCTCCCGCCGAGCCGCGTTGCCAAAGTACTTTCCCCTAAGCCACTCATTGGTGACGTTGCTCAACGGCTTGATCTCACTCAACCTGATCCAGATCAAGCTCAACTTCGCGGGTCGTCATCTTTTGATAACATGTCGGGACAAACCGGCACTGACTCACGAGCCACAAAGAGGAGCTCTGAGTCACCCGAGAGACGTGAAGCTGCTTTGCGATTGCGATCTAATCCCCCAGCTCATCACGATCCTATTGACGTTCCTATCCACTCTGCGGGGTCTGGGCTCAGCTCCAATGCCCCGATGTCTGAGAAGGAGACTGATGACGGGATTAACTCTACGCCCAGGAATCGGAGACCTGGACTCAGCACTGTTGCTCCTGGTCATGGAGGGCTTCCTTCAAATCAACCGGTCAACAACTCCCTCGTCCCCGCATTCTTTCAAATTGGAACTCCGGGCTGCACTCCTGACAGGGAAGAAAATAGGCGCGGAGATCATGACGCTGATAGTCGTCCTGCTCCGTCTGCTTCCACAAGTGGCGGCCATCCTGTTGCATCTGAGCTTCAACGACTGCTTCTCGCGATCCACAACGAGGTAAAGGGGTGCAAGGCCGAAATCCAGGGATGCAGAACCGAGATTCGTTCATGTAGGGATGATATCAACGCTTGCGTCGGTGAGATCAAGAAGATCAATAACCGTGTTGACGCCTTCGAGAAGAAGGTTGAATCATCTTTCTCTGCCGTTGCCGGAACTCTCTCAAAACACGAGGCCAAGTTCCGTGATTTCCACGAGTGGGTCGCCCGAAGCGAGAAGGAGATGAATGAGCGTTTCAAGATGTATGATGAGAGGTCTGACTCGATCGTCATATCCGCTGCTGAACTTCGCGAGCAGGCCGAATCACTTGAGAACGTCAAGGTCCAGCTCCTTAGGTTCTCTGAGATCGGGGCCCTTGAGGCTGAGGTTCGGAAAATCAAGGACGAAGTTGAGGCGAACTCTCGCAGTGTCATCGACATTGAGGGAACCATCTCAAGGGAAAGAACCATCCGTGGGAACGTCGAGACGTATATCCAGCAGCTCGTTCCTGCGACCGACCTGAAGCAGTTCAGTGATAGGATGTCCGGAGCCCTCAATGAGAACTCACAGAAACAGGAAGAGTTCAAGCTTCAATTGTCCCGTATTGCTAGGTGCGTCAAGGACCTTCATGACAAAAGCTTAGGCCCCAATCCGAGGGACATGCAAGAGCAGTTTATGAAGCTTGTGCTGAGGGTCAATGAGATCAACATGCAGATCGCTGAGTTGAGGGAGCAACCTCTTGCTGCCTGCGGATCTTCAAGTGCTGGCGCTGCTTCGACCGCCGGAACGGGACCATGGGAGAAATCTGGAGACACTGATCCCTTAACCCAGGGAAGGGCTCCTAGAGATTCTCCCTCTCGTGATGCTCGCACCGTCAGCTCGGCTAGGCCTCCTCCACCTCCACCTCCTTCAGGGCCACCCCCACCGTCACCATCAGCCCCCATCTTCGGCAGGGATCCCTCTAGAACGAGGGCCATTGCTCGGGCTGCCGGCGCTGCCCCTGATAACCGGGCCAGGTGTGATCATGAGGAGCCCGGGCATCCACAGCATCGGGAACCTCGCTATCCATGCCGAAGCTGCGGCAAGTCAGTCTGCGAAGACTGCTTTGACCATGATTGTAACTCGTGTTTCAAGTGCAGCGATCAGTTTCCTAGATGCCGCGCATGCAGAGGAAGAGGGGGGAGACACGGACTTGTGAGGTGTCTCATATGCAAGGACGAGTACTGCGATCAACACATCGCCTCACCTGACGATGTGCGCCGTTTTGGATCGAGTGTTCGACCTATTTGCCTCGGTTGTCTGAGAGCTGACCCCGACGGGAAAACTAAGCATCGCGGTCCCAGTGCGGGGCCTGGAGGACCTGATTGCATTCCTGATCATAATCAGCGGGATGGCACTGCTCCTGATCCTGGATCCGGGCCATCACGTGGAGATCCGTCACATCGGAGTCCTGAACCGCACCAAGGGAACTCTGGTTCCTGTTCCCACGCCGGAGCTGCCGGGCCAATGCCACCAAGGGCGATGTCTTCGCCCGTAGTCGGGCGAGCAGTTCCGAGGGGGACCATCAACACGTATCCCGGATGTTCCCCTACAGGGGGGATTTTCACCGGTCAGGTTGAGCATGGAACGTCTCAGGGAGTCATTCGCGGGAGGTACGGACCTGACGCTGCTGTGACAAATCAGCAGAATCCACAGCCTCACCACGGAGTACAGGATAACTCTGGCGGGCCGACTGGTTTCTCTCTTCCACCAGGACTCGGTAAGGGTGCGCATGGCGCCGGTGGCGTCGGCGGTATTGGAGCTCCCGATCTTCGCCGATCTTCCGCTGAGGAGAGGGTCTGCCCTCGATGCAACATAAATGTCAAGACCAGCATCCCCGGGACGCCTCCATGTTTCCAAACTTGTTCGTTGTGCCGCACTTCTCTATGCGCCGCGTGCTGCCCGCCATCGTCCGGGAGTTGCTCTCTGTGTGCCATGTCCATTGGCAGAGACGGCGTTTTACCTCCCCATGTTTTTGGGCAGGCTACTCGACCTCCCTTAACTTCGTTGCCATCTGAGGCGAACAAGTGCGCCAACATAGAGCTCGAAAAAGAGCCCGCACCGCATGAGTTGCGAGACTGGATCATTTCCACGAGAGAAATCGTGAGCAACGCATTCAGCTATGACTCGCCATATGCCATGTCTTGGGTCATGAGTGTCGAAAACGCCAGCACAATAGAGGAACTTGATGGGGAGTGCCTCTACCCGATCCTTGACAATAAGTTCAATGCTGCACTGAGAAAGTGCATCACATCGAAACCTATTGTTGCCAAGATCAGCAGGCTGACTGAAGAGGCTCAGGTAAAAAGGGGAACGAGGCTGAAAAGCCGCCAGATCCTGTTCTGTCTCATTGAATACCTTCGTCCCGATGAAGTCGGGAGCCAGTCTATCCGTACGAATGAACTTCTTCGCCTATCCCTCGGCAGAGCTGCCGGGTCTGGCGAGCCTCAGCTTGAGAAATTCCTTGATAAATGGGAAGGACTCCTGGGCGGAATCACCGCACCGATTGATCACCATGTTCTTCAGCACGTTTTCTTTGAGCAAGTTCGACACTCACCATGCTTGATGCCTGACGTACAACACTGGGATCGCAATCCAGACGTGCAAAATTACGACTGGATCATGAGGGCCGCTCGTAACGCTGTCTCGAGGTGGAGGACGAGGTACAATGTCTCTGAGATAAAGGATCGAATGTACTCCCGATCTCCGCATGCTGATCGCAACCCGAATGCCGCCGCCCCTGGGGTGCGCCGTCCTTCGCCGTTTGGGGATACTCGCAAGACAGGGGACACGAGATCAAGTGATCGTGATCGCGGAAAGACGCGATCTGATGACCCCAGGCGGAGTAGCAGGGAGCGCCCATCTCCGGGAAGAGATCGCCGCCATGAGCATCCTGCCACCCCTGGAGTTTGTCATGATTGGCAGAAGGGGCAATGTAGGCGAGGTTCTGACTGCCGCTTTGCGCACCATGAGGAGAAGCCGAATTCTCCCCGCGATAGTGACGGCCCCATATACCCTGGGTACTGCAGAGAGTGGCTAAACGTCGGCCAGTGCACGCGTCCAAAGTGCACGTATAAGCATGAGAGGCCCCCTCCCGACCTGGCTCCGCTTCCCAGGAAGCCCAGTGCCCCTGCTACTGAGCAGGGGGGTGATTCGTCGAATCCCTATCCTGATGGGCGAATTGACAGTCCCGCACCCGGGGTTGACGAGGGTTTCTGAGAGGGGCGGGCCGTTACCCACAGGCCTCGCCGGGAATATCTATCGCATGCCCAGCGACCAAATGCGAATCTGGTGGCCTGACGGGTGCCCTTTCTGACAGGACACCCGGCCGCTCTCCTCCTGCTGATGCACAGGTGTGGTCTAGAACCGATCACCGGGCTTGCATGTTTCAGGGACCCACTGGTGGAGGCCCCGAGCTACAGCATGTGGTGTGGAGACGTACCGTTTCCATCCCCGACGGACGGGTTATCCAGGACCTTCCAATCACCTCTCACACTTCACGGAATAGGATGTTCTGTCCTATCGGTTTTACCGGCGACGTGAAAACTACTTTTTGGTCATACACTGATCCTGTTAAGCGTGCCGCGTGGAATGCCTCTATGCGTCCGAACGTCTACAACGACGATCGCAGCCCGACAGTTCAGATCAATGACTCCGCCATGATTGAGTATATTGTCGTTTCCGATAAGAACCTTATGAAGCAGATTTCTCATGTCTCTCAGAAATCCAGGAATCCTTCATATACTCACTCTGGGGAGTTCAAGAACGCTTCAAAAATCACCATTGAGCGGCAAAGTGAGAAGGCCATCCTCCGCGCACTCTCCATGCAGGAGCAGGTCGCCATTGATCAGGAGGGCGAATACCTCGAATCTAAACCGATTCGACGGCGCATGATGTATAGAGCATCGCGCATGTCCTCCACTCCATCCGCTCCTGGTCACGAACGATCGATCCGATGGCTTGCTGATACAGGCTGCCCCATCGACCTTGTTGGACTGAACGAACTTAGTGCCGGAGAGCAGAGTCTGGTGAGGAAAACCGGACGCACCCATGCCCTGCAGACCGCCAACGGTACGGCGTCGACCCTCGGAAGCATTGCTGCTGATATGCAGGACATTGACGAGGTGATTGATGCCCACGTCATGCAGAACACGCCTTCGCTTATCTCTATTGGCAAACGCTGTATGGAGCAAGGTTATACATTCACCTGGCCCGCAGGTGAGCTTCCCGTCCTTCAAGGACCTGATGGCAAGGAAATCGTGCTCGACGTGCTGAACAACGTCCCGTACTTGCCTGCCTCACGTTGTAACTTCAGTTCTCCGGTGGCCAATCAGTACCCTAACATCCCTGCTGTTCCCGCTCCTTCTGCTCTTTCCGGGGATGTCATCCAAGAGGGAACAGAGGACATACCTTCTGTACCCGAAGGCCATCCTGGCCCACCCGACCCTGATCCTCCTGCCTCTGATCCAATTGAGGAAACCGTCGAACTTGAAGGCCACGGCCCCCTGCGTAGCGCCGATGACTGGAGAGCTGACGCCTTGACCCTCCGCCACATGATGACTCATCTTCCCAAGAACCCTTTTTGCTCGCATTGCCAGCGTGCCAAGATGGAGAATGTTAGGCTGTTCCGGAAGAAGGGCGCGGCTGGTCATGGAGCCGAAGACTTTGGCGACTTAGTCACCGCCGACACGATGGTTCTGCGAGGGCTACGTGACAGGGGCATCAACGGCGAGGCCGACGCCATCGTTTTCTATGATCTCGCCACTTCGTGGATCGATGTCATGCCTGTCATGAACCGCTCTGACGCTAACACCGTCGACGCTTTCAACCGCTTCGCAGGGCCTCAAAATGACATCAAGATGATGCACACTGATCAAGCTAAAGAACTTGTCAGTGCTTGCAAAGAACTGCGCTGGATACATGAATGGTCTACTCCGGGAATGCCAAAGACCAACGGCATCATTGAGAACAAAGTCAAATTAGTCCTTCATGGTGCACGTGTGCTTTTACGTCAAGCCGGGTTAGAAGCCCGATGGTGGCCCTACGCAACAAAGTACTTTGCCGTCGCTAGGAACATCGAGAATCGGGGAGGTGGAAGCGCGTGGTCTAAAAGACACGCCCCCCTTCCTTTCAACGGCAAGCTTCTTCCCTTCGGTTGCTTGGTTGATTTCTTCCCCGTCGCCCCCAAACCGCGTCGTGTTGAAAAGGGGGGGATCAAAAACGCCCCCGAAGATCAAAATAAGCCTGCCGACGATGACTATTGGAGCAAAGACGAAGAGAACGAGTGTGTTATCCGTATACACCGGACACCTAGAAAGAAGCTCTTCGATCCAAGGGGCTCCAACTGCCCGATCGACGTTGAATTCCTCGCTGACGAAACTCTCACCATCATTAAATATCTCAACGGTGAAAATGACTCTATTCAGTCAACCACGTGGAGAAACCTGAGTGATCCTAGAGATGATCAATCGCAAGATTGGATTGGCGAAACCTATTTTCAGGTCGACGTCCACGCTCTCGAGAAATGGGGCGAAACCTCAAGGGAAGACGCACCTCTTTCTGATGATGACTATGAACCCATGTCAGCAGAAGAAATCGAGGAAGCTCTGCGCGACTGTGACTACGACCCCCTCGCTGAATTCGCTGAGGAAGAATCTAGTATCGCTCCCGCTGTTCCCGGCGAAGAACACGATCACTATAAGGCTCCCAAGTTCGCCCCTGTAGCAAAACCTGGTGTTTTCCTTGGTTATCGGTTCGAACCCGGAGGGAAATGGAAAGGCGACTACTATGTTGCTGACCTCGAGCATTTTCAGGCTGGAGTTGTTCGACCCAGTATCCACCAAGTGAAACAGATCTACCACGATACTGAAGAGCCGTTCGTTTTTCCTCTGCTAAAAGCATATGAGGCTCGTACCCGAGAAATTGCATCATACAAGCATGATCGCCTGTCAGACCCTGATCACCTCAGCGGAAAAATTCTGTCCCGTGAAGACGAGTCCTTCAGCTTTGACGAGGGGCGCTTTGACCATGGGGACGATGAGGATGATCGTCAAAATCGGCGACAGAATGATGGCTCTGACAATGTTCCTGAGACTGGCCTCATAGATCGTCACGTCTCGGATGGATCTTCCCCTGACAAAAGGGATGACTACTGGGTGCGCTTTGAAGAAGAAAGGTCCTGGCATCGATACCATGTCGAGGCGAGAAAGGACTTCTTTGGAGACGACACCCGTCCTCTGCCTTCAGGGGGGCCGGTCCAAGCTGATCTCGACGACATCAGGATCACTCATTGCAACTTCCTCGACTCCAGAGATGAGGTCTATCGCGACTCCCGTGATGTGTATGCCAGCGGCCATCGGGTTAGAACACACAAGTTCTGGACCGGGGTTACCATCCTCTTTGACAAGGGGTGCGCGCCCAAAAGGAGGCGTCCCTCTCCCAAGAAGCCGCTCTGCGAAAATGTATTACCGGGAAGTAAGGAGGACATTGATTATCCTCAGTCCTCCAAACGCAAAGAACGTCCCTACACCGGGACGGGGAAGCCCAACTCCATCTCGTCCGATGATTGGCGAGCCATGTCGCTCACCGCGCGAAGGATCTATGTCAGCACTGAGAGGGAGCTTGAGGTTGAGAAGTCTCGCTCCAAGCCTAGCGACGATCACCCTGGCGCGCCGGCCACCTCCAATAAATCACTTTTAATTGAATTTGCATGCGAAGCCGATTCCGCACTTTCCGCCACTATGTTTGAATTTGGTGGAGATGCCATTCGCGTGCACAAGGGCTCCTTTGATATCCTTAAGGGCAAGGACGTTAAGAGGCTTATCGAGATCGTTAGGAAGAATCCTAAATGCGATCTTTGGTCCTCTATTCCCTGTGGACCTTGGAGTACTTGGCAATACGTCAACCTTTCTCAGTACGGACCCGAGTTCGCCGCCGAGCTTAACGACGCTCGAAGACAGTCCCAAATCATGTTCGCGGCCTTCATTCGAGTTTCTCATGAAGTGCGGAAGGGTGGTGGACGAATTGCCTATGAGTGGCCACGTCATTGCCTTGGATGGTCCCAACCTTTCATGAAGAAGTTTCTTAACGATCCTGAGATTCTCACTGTCAATATTGACGGATGCGACTTCGGAATGAAGGACAAGAACGGAACGCCCATCCGGAAGCAGTGGAGAATCGCTACGAACTCTCCCGACCTCGCCGCCGCGCTCGGGGGCCGAACGTGTCATCATGAAAAGGGGTTCGCGCACGCCAGAATTGAGGGGTCCCTCACTCCGCTCACTGCCCTCTACCCAAAGCAGATGTGCCAGACGATCATCAAATCCTGGTACAGAGGGAGGACTGAGAGATCAACGATTCCCGTCGCGGTCGCCGAGCCCAACAACCGCGCTGCTTGGAAAAGAGACCCCCATGCGCTCTATATCCATCCTCTTCGGGAAGGGATCGCTATCCCGAATCGCGGGACTCCTGAAAGTGTTGGTCTGGATTTTCAATCGGCCGATGATCACATAGTCCCCGCTGGCGACAAAGCCACCATCGGGACTGGCTTGGCCATCACCATTCCCGAGGGAGTATACGGGAGAATAGCCCCCCGCTCTGGCCTTGCTGCCAAGCACATGATTGACATCGGTGCCGGCGTCATCGACCCCGACTATACCGGGGAGGTCAAAGTCGTAATCTTCAACCATTCGAACAGTGACTTCCTCATCAAGAAGGGAGATAAAATCGCGCAACTCATTCTTGAGCGCGTCTCTATTCTTGAGCCCGTTATATGCGTGCAGAAGCCGCGTGCCACCGAAAGAGGGGGGCAAGGATTCGGTAGCACCGACAAAGGTGCCCCCGCTGCATCCGCTACTTTCCCATCACATGTGTGGTCCTCCACCGGAAACACCGAGTGGTTTGCCATGCCTCGTGGGGCCGATGGGTCCGGTCACAGTCCATTCCTCGGGCTCCCTCCGTTCAGTGCCTGTGTCGCTCGCCCTGTGCCTCGAAAGGAGGCGAAGCTCGACCCCAAGGCCTTCGCCGCCCTAGAAAAAGAGTGGAAGAAGCTCAGGGATCTTGGCTGTTGGGACCAATCCAGGGTGCGTGAGTGGCGTGACGTCGCTGCTGAGGCAAAACGAGAAGGGACCAAAGTTCACGTCGGTCGCATTTTTGACATATGCGTCGAAAAGAATCACGAACTTGCTGAGGATGATCCGAACAGGAAATTCAAGGGCCGTGTTGTCTTCGAGGGATGTCACGTTAGGGATGAGTCCAATGCCTGGGCTCTGTTTTCCGAAATCACTTCGTGCCCTGCCACCATGGCGGCGGGGAAGGTTGCTGATTCGTACGGACTTTTGCCAGGAAACTCGCTTGAAGTCAGTGACGGGGAATCCGCATATACACAGGCGTTGCTCGGCGGAACCAAGACATGGATACGCCTTCCCCGTGACCAATGGCCAAAGGATTGGGAGGGCATGCAAGACCCCGTATGCCCCCTTGTTCTTGCTCTCTATGGACACCCCGACGCTGGAGGCTTTTGGGAACAGCACTGCGAGACCCAACTTAAAAAGGTTGGATTTGTGCCCATCCCCGACTGGCCCAGTGTTTTTCGTCACCCCGCACTTGAGACCTTTCTCGTTGTCTATGTTGACGATTTCAAGCAAAGTGGCCCATCGGCTAACCTCGCCGAAGGGTGGAGACTCATAGGTTCCGTTATCAATATGGAGGAGCCCCGTCCTCTCAAGAGGTATCTCGGCTGCGAGCACGAGTTCAGATCTGCCACCGTTGATGGGCCCTTCGATCCGAGAACTGCCTGGACGGTCGGACATCCTCCCTCGAAGCCTATACCGGAGATGCGTTTCGGGCCAGACCGAAGGCCTGCTGCCGACGCATGTCGCGGCAAAGCCAAGATCAACCTCATCAAGTACAACGAATCTTGCTTCATGCAAGCATGTGTTGAGCGTTACCTCGAACTGTGCCAGTCAAAATTTCCAAAGGCCCTTCAGACTGTCGAGACCCCGTTCCTCGACGAGAGCAAGCCTGAGTTTGACGAGAACCCGGTAAACCCGGAGTTTGACAGGCTTGTTGATCAAAAAGAAGACATCGAGGTCATCTCTGCCAAGCCCGGCGTCCTAGGCGACGCAGCTGCACAAGTCCTAATGAAAATCTTATATGGTGCTCGTATGGGCCGTTATGATTTAATCCGACCAGTGCAAGCGCTTGCCAGCAGAATCACAAAGTGGAACCAATTGTGCGACAAGAAGCTTCACAGGCTCGTGTCGTACATTAACTCCACCATTGAGTTGCACCTCTATGGATGGGTTGGCGATCGATCTGATATGATCGAAGTCGTCACCTACTGCGATGCTGACCTCGCCGGCGATCGCACCGACGCAAAAAGCACATCCGGGGTCCTTGTGTGCCTCGTTGGCCCCCGCACCTACATGCCCATCACCGCCGTGAGCAAGAAGCAAACTTCCGTATCGAAGTCTACTCCCGAGGCCGAAATTGTCGCCCTTGATCACGGCATTTCCAAAGAGGCTATGATGCTCGCCGCTCTCTGGCACTTTGCCATCGGTCGCGGCTCCTCGGACTCAATCGTGTGTAAGTGCAAAATCAAATATGACGCTTCGATCCCACAACCCATCAGCGTCCTTGAGGACAATGAAGCCGCGTGCAGAATTATCGTCACGGGCAATAACCCGAACATGCGATACATGTCGCGTACCCAACGGGTTGATATCGCATGGCTCAATGAGCGATACAACGACAAGATATTCCGCTTCGTTGCATGCCCTTCGGACTATCAGGGAGCCGACATCCTCACAAAGGCGTGCGTTGACAAGATCGTATGGAGCAAAAATCTCCACACCCTTGGGATGTTCAAGCAGGGGTTTCTGCAATCATATCTCTCCCATCCCACCCAACCCGTGCATATTCCCCCTGCTGCTCCTGCTCTTCCACCAATCAGGGGGGTTCGCGTTGAATCCGATCATGACTCTAAGTTCAACTCCTTCATCAATGACGCCAACATCTCGGATTGCAGGATTTCAATCACCGAGATTAGGGCGTCTGAGAATGACAACCTGACCGTTGTCATTGATTCATCTGTGTTACCACTCCTGCCCCCTCAGTGCGGGCACAGAGTCGTAAAAATCGATCTCGATGATGGAAGCACCGGAGGGATCTCTACGTATCCCGGATTAAAAGGAAAAAGAGATAATTTTGCCGTATTCAATATTTTTCCTTCATGCCCGGATTCCTGCAAAAGGGATTGGTCCAAGATCAGGAGGTTTCGACAGAAGTGCGACGCACTTACTGCCTCTTCTCTTGCCTTTGCCCTGAGTGCTATACATCACGAATTTGACATTGTTATCGGATTTGGTGGCGACCTACCCGGACTCTGCGTTCAGAAAATCCGCCAATTTATTGATGACCATGACCTATACAGATCTAATCTCTGCAGTTGCCAGGTTGGAGCTTACGGTCACGCCACCGTCATTACTGTTGCCGTGAACAAACGGACTAATGATCGATTGCGCTGTGTACCCTGCTCTATATCGCTTCGAAACGGGAGGAACAACTTCTCTTTTCACGATGTTGCCTGGGAAAGAATTTTCGATGAAATTTTCGGTTGAATGTATTCGATCTCTGTAGAACCTGTGCTCTCTTGTTGCTCGCCATGCAGTGTGAGATGCTCATAAGTGTTTACATGTCGCTTTTTGGCTCTCTCAGCTGAGCACGACTTCCTCGGAAGTCTACATCGGCAAGCAATGCACATTTCCGACCACTTCAAGACGATATGGGACTCCCCTACACACGGGGCTTTGACCTTTGTTTATTCTTGATGGTATTGTCGATCTTGAGATTGTGAACGATTCATCTCTAAATCCAATTGAGCTCCTCTATTTTCACTATTTGCGAGAGCCTGAGTGTTGCACATAGCCGCCCCGCCTCGCGCTTTGGGCCGCTGCTGCAACATTCCCTGGCCCGGGTGACGTGTCCTAGACGGACTTTCCACCCCGGCCTCGACAGCCGATCGGCTGCTGGTGATCTTCACCACCTTCACGCACCGCTGCTGTGCGACCACTGGCGATCTCCATCGCCCTCCTGCACCGCCGCCGGCGGCTGCCTTGGACCACTTCCCACCTCCGCTAATTCTACGCGGGTTCTGTGATATGGCTTCCGCGGAAAGCGGATCGATCACCAGGGCTGGGGCTGAGAAAAGCCTCCCCACACCTTCCAGCGCATCTTCGCTGCGGTTCCCCTACCCCGTCACCGGCCGCGTAAAAGCCGTGGCCAACATCATGCAGAACAGCTTCAACAGCTGGGTTTCCAAGCTCAACGGTCGCGCGGCTTTAAAGGCTGCCCGTTTGAGCGATGTGATCACCGGAGAGCAGGTGGAGACCATGATCAATGGTCTCGTCAAATGTGAGGGCTATGATTCCTTTCCCGCGGATGTTAGGACCAAGATCCTGAATTACCGAAGAGGAAGGGCGGCCAACATAATCGCCCTACTCAAGGACTCTGGTTTCATCGCCACTGAGCACAATGCCCTGACCGCTGCGGCAATTCTGTGCGATGCGATCCCCGTCCGTGGCTCGGCCACCCACTACCTCCCTCACGCCCACATTGCGCCGCTCGGGCTCGATGAGGCGAGGGATGTCGACCCGGCAGTACACCCCTGCTGTCGACCGTCCGGAGGAGGGTGGTCTTCGTCCATCACGAACGCCGACGGAGAGTTGAAGAAGAACTGGAGGACTGAGTACTCGGCGGTCAAGCAGAACCAGTACCGGAGCTATGTCGGCTTCACAACCGACTGCTATGACATGGGTGATCCGCGCCGTTCCCAACACACGGGAGGCATCAGCAGCTTCACTCAGTACGAGCCCTCCATGGTGAGAAAGTGGCTACAAATGCGCCCTCTTGCTATGTTCGTTCCTCCAGAGATCGTTGTTGATGGCATCTCCCTCATTAAGGATAGAACCTTGGAGGAGATTATCGACATGTGTCAGGATAGGACCACCAGCAGATCGATCGACCATCTGCCATCCATGGAGGCCTACGGCGGGTTTGGAGCATTTGCGGAGCACATGACCTCTGAACTGAAGGTCGCAACCGTGCTTGACCAGTTCTTCCTGTGGAACAAGGTTGAGAGGCTCGCCACCCCCGGGGTGACCAACGTGGCCCATGACTACGGCATCACGGCAGGCGAGGGGTATTGGATCGTACCCTCTCTCTCGTCCGTCATTGATGCCGAGTCCCCGAATTGGAACCAATGGCAACAGGGGAGCATTGAGAACAAGCTCTGGGCACACGGACTCAGCCAGTTCTCCCTTTGGGCCTCCATCGCCCATGAAGAGGTGGTGAGTTCAGAGTCCGAGGACAAACTCGGGATTTGGACGTCGCTGGTGTACAGCCAAGCGCTCGGGTACACCCCGTGGGCGCACTACGGCCAAGGAGTATGGGCCCATCTTTCTTTCATGCTGCCTGTGGATGCTGCCAGTGGTGACAACCCCCGCGGAGATAAAACGCGGCGTCTCATGCTGGCTCGGGCACCCATTTTTGCTCTCGCCATCAAGTTCTCCCATGACCTGGAGCTGATCACGGGTGGTGAGGGGTTCTCCACGTGTTACGCAAACGGAGACGTCGAGTTGCAACGGTTCAACCCTTACATTGAGGTTAACCCTTGCTCTCCGTCGCTCTCTTGGAGGAAGCGCGCCTTCTTTCAGCCTAATGCTATCGGGGAGATTGGCGCGACCAAGCGCGAACTGGAGCGATTGGCTGCTCCTAGCACCCCCACGAAGACTGGTGGATTCAGTCCGGAGTTCGCCAGGCATCGTCTCGTCAGCAACACATACGCTGTGAAGGTGCAAGAGGCTGGATCGTCGATCCCATTTGCGCTCGAAAATGAGTACCCGAAATATTCGGGTTACATCATGGAGGAGCACCTGGCGCCGTCCACTATGTTTCTTGACATCGACAAGATGATTGGGAAGTACAAACAAGAGTGGATCACGAACCCCGAGAGTGAGGTGCTCCCCAGCCTGAGTAGGCCTAAGACCTCTCATCTGACTACATACGACCAGAATGCCCTCGAAAAAGAGTGGATAGGTTGGGGAAACCAAATGTTCAGGAACGTCATCCTGACCGTGTTCCCGGAATTCGCCCTCACATGCATTGATTCTGATGTCCCGACTATACCGTCGGTGTTGAAGGGCCTCCTGCCTATGAGCACTACCGGAGTCACTGGTATCCTCGCCGCGATGGCAGCGGGTTGGGGGCCTCCCACATACTTGGAGGAGCCAACGATTAAGGCCAATGCCCAGGTGCTTGTCTTCTACGACCTTTGCTTTGCGTCGCGCGGGAAGAGCAAGAAGGGCTCTTACATCACGGCGGATGAGTTCAGTGCGCAACTGGACACTCTCCGGTCCACTGACAGCGGGCCACGAAAGGGATCCATCCCGAAGATCCAATTCCACTGCCCGTACGGGGAGAGCGGTTACCACATCCCCATCGCCACCATGGTCGAAGAGGCCACACGGCTCACTCATGACCGCGAAAAAGCGGTTGGAAGGGGGGCCATGGAGTATGACACCTGCATTTTTGCGACCCGTCTCCATGACCTGGCCGATTGGGATGAGAAAAAGCAGGTGTCGGTCATCAAGAGCAACGCGCAAACCCTCATCCACACCACCCTGGAAAGGCTTGAGTCTGTGAGGAGAGCTGGATCGAGTGTGGTGATCCTCATTTCGGTTGCGTCATGGCTTCAGCCCGCTCGAAATACCCACATGCTCGGCGTCATCACGACGTTCATCAGGGCAGCGATGAAGAGGAACTTGATAGTGGTTCCTGCGGATTTCGCCTTCTGGGGCGACCACTGTGTCGGCAGTTCCGGCGCCCCCGCGAACAAGTACAGAGCTGTGGTAGCGCTCCCGGCTCTCGCCAGCGCGGCCGTGGACATCTCGTGGACGCTACACCGCGTCATGAGTGCGACCAATGCTGCGAAAACGTTGGGCATGTTGTACAAGAAGACCATGTATCCTCCCGACGAGGACGCGAAGGTGAAGGCCGAAAAGATTCTCCAGACCAAGGTCTGGGATGATTCGTTAACCTACTCCACCGCCCCGCCAGCGAAGGTCGCCGGGGCAGACAGCTCTGGCCAGTCGCATGATGTGGAGATGACTGATGCGGCATCCAAGGTGACGCCCCCCGCACAGGCGGCGGCTCCCTCTGTGGCGAAGGCCCCTGCCCGCCAGGCCGAGCCCAAAGGCCCTGCGCCGAAGGTGGTGTCGCCACCGACGCGCCCCGTCTCGCCACCAAAAGCCTCGCCCGCCAAGACGAAGGGGCCCATCGACATTAGGAGTGTCCCCAAGGCCCCTGTCCCTTCCGTGCCCGCAAAGGGCGGCACGCCAGCTAAGTCGCCGGATCCCGGCTCTACGGCTACCAAGGGTGCACCTCCCGCTCGGGCGCCAAACATCCGCACTTCCGGGGGAAGTTCACCGGTTCCCGAGCCTGCCGACCCGCCAAAGGCCCCCCGATGGGGGGGGCCATTGCCCAAGTCTGTGCTGACTCCGCCCGGGAAGGACGAGAGCAACTTCCCGCGCCTCGCGACGCCTGAGGCATCTCGCAAGGCCGCGGCGGCGGCCAAAAAGAAGGCTGAGGAGCTGAAGAAGCCAGCGGGAAGTGAAAGGAAGGACGTCCCCACGCTCCCGACCGTCGAGGAGAAGGATGACGACATGGATGTTGACGCCGAGATAGCATACTGGCGTGGCACGCCGGTAGAACCGGCCGCCCCCACCACTGTCCCGACTCCTACCCCTGAAGGTGGGCCGCCCGCAGCGCCGGTGACCAAACCGGTCGGTATCAGAGGCAATGATGTGGAGAGCTTCGAAGACCTCATGAAGACCCTTGATCAAACGACTGATGACGTACCAGGCGTCGATCCCCACACTGCTGCTTCAATGGAGGTAGGGGGGAGCACTGGATCGGGAGGACCTCCGACAAAGGAGGATCTCTCGGAGTTCGATGAGGTGGACCCCGATGCCCGCACCTCCACCGGGGACGCGGGGGTCTCCGTTGAGGGATATACCATCACCCCCGATGGCGAGTATTATGATCCCGACTCGCAGGAGACCTTTCAGACGCTTGAGGCATGGAAAGCTCAGCGGAGATCGTCCCGACACAGGGTCGTCCGAGCTAGCGCCACGGAGTCGAAGGATCCGGTGCACGGCGGGCTTGAGGAACCCGAAGAGCGGAATCCCAACTACTATGGAGACGACACGGAGCCCAAGAGAGGGTCGATTTCCCTCGACGAGGCGTTCACCCGGCCCGACAGGTTCGTGCTTCACCACATCGCTGCTCGAGAGAAAAATTTCGAGCCGATCGTGGCCAGCTACGCAAACAAGGCGAGGAACTCGGACCAGGTGACTAAAGAGCAGGGTGATCAATCGAGGACGCTGAACGCTGCCATCCCCAATGACCGCCATGGGCAACGTGAAATGGCCAAACGTGCCACGCTGGTTGACTGGGCCCACGCATATGCAGACAAATGCACTGTGCATGGCCCCAGGCAGTACCAGTATGTCCACTTCGGGAAGGAGGCCACGGATAGAACCGAGGCTGACGAGTGGACAAAGGTCATGGAAACGATCGTTCCCCCTGAATACCCGCCGGAGATTCGTGATCAGATCGACTCCAAGTTCGTGACCCGAAAGGGTGAATCCGGCGACCACCACACCGGCATCTTCGGAAAAGCCAAGCAACCGCTTGGGAATTCCAACTCGTATCCGAACAGGACACGGTGCGATGCAATGGTGCACGATGGGACCCGACTCGGAATGGTCGATTCCAGGAACGGCGAGGTCATTCCCATGGATGACGTCTTCTGGACGGCAGAGTACATGAACGCCTATGACCTTAACTCCCAGCTCTCCGCGGTCCGTGCCGGCCTTGATATGGCCTTGGCGACCGCCT
The DNA here is from genome assembly GCA_963377175.1 of Effrenium voratum. NCBI lineage: Eukaryota > Dinophyceae > Suessiales > Symbiodiniaceae > Effrenium > Effrenium voratum. The sequence goes on along the minus strand of CAUJNA010003845.1, from coordinate 293,519 downwards.
GGAGGATGGGGCATGTTCACCCGCACGTGGCCGGTGCTGTGGCTGGGTTGCAAAAGATTAGGACATTCTATGACTGCCTCCACGCCGCTCACCGCAAGACCAGGCTTGGCTCGTTACCATTCCACCAGATCGTTGGTGAGCTCGATCGCGTCGACGATCGTGGCAACAAGCTGGAGCCGAACATCCCTGACACATGGCGAACTACCGCGCTCAGAGGGGAGTACCCGGACTGCCTGGCACAATCGGTCGCACAGGTCTTCCGGTCCATGTGTGGTCCTCTGGCCATGTCTGGGTCGCGTGAAGATCGGGCAGTTATCATTCGCAGAGATGAGTCCGCCTTTACCCGTGGTGACAAAATCATGGGCATCCCCTGGCCGGCTTATCGACGTCCTACTGCACGCGAGATCAAAGAGGTTAAGGAGAAGGCGGAGAAAGAAGCTCGCGATGCTGGTGAGGACGTTGACATGGATGTGCCCCGGGACAAACCGGTGGTGGCTGGAGGAGAGGCAGCGGGAACAACCGCCACGGGGGCCTCTGAGCATAAGAAGGACGACCCTGTTCCGCCTGCCACTCAAGCCCCTGACGCTCCTGCCGAGCCCGCCCATCCTCCTGCGGATGCGCTCCCTAGCCAGGTCGAGGCGAGGAGCACTCTACTGGGCGTTCATGACACTGCGGGGCCCTTCGCCGCGCCCAGAGATCTGCACACCGGTCAGTTCATATACGTTGACTGCACGGAGGAGGAGAGGGCCATGCTGCCCACGACCATCGGATCGCAGTTCGAGGCGGAGCGCGCTCTGGCCGAGCTGAGGACCGTGAGTCGCGTCGTCGGTGACCCGCGTGATTCCGAGGAGTACACGTACTGGGAGACATCCTCGCATGACACTCTCGCCTACGCCTTTTACAGCGTGCCGGATCAGTACAGGAATGTCCCAGCAGTGAAGTCCGCCTCGCGCATTTTCGACCAGATTCCTGACGGCCAGCTCGTGCGACCGGACAAACCGGAGCCTGCGGTTCTCCGCCTCAGCGCGGTGAAAGGCACTGATGGCACCCGGAGGAACCTCGAGAGGCTGAAGGAGGAGTCCATCAAGAAAAACGTGGTCATCCTCGGCGCCAGGAGAGGCGAAGATATCGCCCCCAGGATCGGAAACACGATCGCTACTCTGTGCGCCAAAATCGGGGACATTGCCCGATTCCTGGAGATGGGAGTGAGATCCAGGGCAGGGCCTATCCTCCCGACCAAGAGTGATCCTGACCTGATGATCCAGGCCATTGTTCCCGCACCCGAGGAGCTTCTGGACTACTTCGCCGACGAGATCCGTCAGAAGGTGAAGGATAGAACGGGCGCCTCTTCGCACTACTACAGGAGAGCATGCGCGGAAATACGCGACGCGCTCCGTGGAACAGCTGTGCAGCCTGGAAATGCAGGTGCAGTCAAGGACCCAGAGTTGGAGGCCTCGTCTGCCAGCGGGCAAGGGAACGTTACTTCGGTGATACAACTGAAGAGGTTCCTGAGCCACTACTTCGGGACCAGCGTCGAGTCCGAGGATGCCTTTTCTTCATACCTCCTGTCTTCCTTTCTCGAGGATGGGGTGGGGATGTTCGAGATCATCATCACCGTCATTCGTGACAAGGAGCGTCGGTTGCTGCCTGGTTCCGCCCGCATAGCGGCGGTAAGGTCGCTTGAAATCGGATCCGACACTGATTACCGGGCATTTCGTGAACGATACCAATACATGCTCTACGAGAGCCCTGTTTGTCTTCCTATCACCTCCAAGGTGGTTCCTAAGACGCTCTACAAGGTGGTGCCTCTCCGAACGTATCGGCTCTACGTAGAACGTGGGGCGATCATTCGGGGTGGGCGAGCTCTGATCGAGCTCCTTCCCTCTCGGCCGGATGAGTATCAATCCCTCCGCGATCACGGAGAGTGCCCCAACGACACTGTCGACCGCATCACCGACAGCAACGTGACGGAGCTGCACACCTCGGGTCGACGCCAAAGGAGCGATCCCCGATATGTGGTCATGGCTATCGATGCACGTTTCTTCTCCATGGAAAATGGGGGCATGCATATTACTCGTCAGGGTACCTTTGCGTCGCGCGAGAACATCGCGATCGGGTACTGGAGATGCGTCTACTTCAAGGAGGACTGCTCCATCATTTACCTGAGGCCTTGGTGCTATCCGCCCAACTTCCTCAACTCCTTGAGTGATAACCCGAGGAAGTGTCGGGACGAGATGGAGAAGTACCATCAGATCACCAAGACGGAACATGTCCGCGAGGTGGTGTCCGTTCCATGCCATAGGTGCATGACGGCCCATCCGGTCGGCGCTCACCTGTGCACCGCCTGCTACCTTCCCATCTTCTACGATGGCGTCCTGCCCACCGGAGACACGAACGGCGGCCCTCGCACGATAGCGAGCACTGACGGGTTGGTTCCTCCCTGGCTGGCAAAATACGAGGGCTTCGTCCCCGCTCTGTGGAACAACTCAGACGCCAACGCCATCGGAATGGCCCTCTACTCGCAGAGTCCCGCCGTCGATGCCCGGTCCTTGTTGATGTCTGGGATGCGGCCTCCTAAGTACCTTGACAAAGAGGACGTGGATGGCATTTTCCGGAAACTTCACGACTCGCTCCGAGACGAAATCCTTGACGGCAAATACCGTGACACGGTCGACAGCAACGTGGAAGAGTGGGTAGCAAAGGCGATCCTGGTAAGGGGTCTGGCCTTCAACGGGAGCTCCGTCCCCGAATTCTTCGAAGAATATGAGGGATATGCGGCTGAGTGGGGCAGACGCCTAACCACCGCAAACTTCAATGCCAACCGGTGCGGTTTCTACACGTCCTACTACATTCTTGAGGCCCATATCATTGGGCTGAGAACAGGACACCTTTCTCCGATACTCCCCAACGATGTGCCCGGGGAGGGATTCAAGTTCCAGGTGAAGCTGCTCGCACAGCACTGCGGGATATTGCAGGCCATGCGGAGAAGGGCCGGTTTCGATCCTGCCGCGCGCCTCAAGCGGGCTATGGACACGATACGGGAAGGCATCAAGAAGGGGTATGTCTACACCCTCAACGACCTCAGCAGCATGGACGATCTGATCTACCGGACGTCCACCGTTGCCTACGACACCTGCTTGGCCGACCGTCCTCAAACCCAGGATGACATCAAACAGGAGCTATCCGACCCTGTACCAAGGAAATACCGCTTCCGACCCCGCGATCGCCATCGACCCGGAATTCGCCTTACACCAGGCCCCGGCGTGAAGGACGAAGACGAGCCCGACTTTGCTGGATCAGCGGAGGATGAGCTAGGATCGGATGGTTCTTCGCACGAAGATGACGAGAAGCCTGACGACCTTGACGAGCCCATGGGCGAAGACGAGGAGGAGATCCCTCCCCCTCCGCCACCGCCCCCGGCTCCTCCTGCGCCGCCTGTCCCGGTAGAACCGGAGACTCCCGTGGTGCCGCATGCAGGCGTCATTTCTGGCGATGCTGTGCCAACTCCTCCTCCTCCTCCTCCCGCTCCCATTGCGGCAGGCGTTACTACGACTGGGGATCCGTTTGAGGAAGAGGACATGGCCATCAATACTCGTGTCCCTGACACCGAGTCCGAGCTGGAGGGTGAGTCCGACCAACCCAAGGCCAGAAGGACATCTCGCGGTCGGGTCCCCGCGCCCGAAAAAGGGCAGGGGGGCGTTCAGGTCCCGCCTAGCGGGCAACCCAGCTCTAAGAGCATGGCCCAGCCTGCCCGCCCATCCCCGGTCCCCGCGAGAAGCGGTGTGGAAGGTGGGGAGAGAAGGGGCAGGACTAAGGGTTTCTACACCCAGAAGGATCCTTTTACCGGCGAGGACGCGACTCCCCGAGTTCGTCTTCGATCGGGCGGTCCCGGAACTCCTGCGTCCCCACCACGGGATGCCACCGGTTCCTTGGGCGGCCATCGCGGCTATGACCCGCGTGATGACGACAACGACGAGTGGGAGCTTCCCCCGGGTGTGCCTCGGACCACTCGTGCGGCAGATGAGTCGCGGCCCCGACGAGATGACGATCGGTCAAGGACCGCGCTTGGGGCCCGCGAGGATCGTCGTGGTCCTAAGGGTGAGGGGAAGGGTCGAGGAAAACATCGACCTGGCAAAGGAGGACGTGAGGATCCCGGCCCGCCCCGACAAAGGGATGATCGTGGCAGGGACACCCGCGGAGGCCGACGCGATGATCGCCGACCTCCTCCACGTCATGAGGAGACCTCCGAGAGGCGCGGCCCGGGGCGAGATGAGCGCCGCGGACGTGATGACCCGGGCGATGACCGTCGCGATCGCCACCGGGACCGGCGCAGGGATGACCGACGTCACCAATCAGATCCCCCTCCGCCTCGCCGACCTCCGGCTGGCGACCACAATAGGGGTGGTGGTGAGGATCGCCGTCGGGATGGAGGAGGTGATCGAGGTGACCGTGGTGGACGCCGAAGAGACGACGCGCCCAGGGACCGGGAAGAGCCTGGTTCAGGGTGGTAGACGGGTGCCGCAATCAGCATCCGCCGGTAGACGGGTGCCGCAATCAGCATCCGCCTTAGAAGGGCGAGGACAGTACGTGTGTCGCCGACAAACGCGACCGCGCCGGTCCTCCTCTCGCCCGTGCAGCGCTGCTGGGGGTGATGATCTCCATTGCCCTGTACCGCTGATCCGGCGTTGCTCGTGCCCCTCCCGCACCGCTGCCGTGCGCGCCGGAGATGGTTCCCCTGGCGATCCTGTGTGAGGCTGTGACCGCACTAGAAGTGCCGGACCGGCCATAGCCGGATATTTTCACACCAATTTTGGGGCTTCCGTTTCTACTTTCCTCCCAACTCGACTCCTCTTCCAACCGTTCCACGGCGTGCAGTGAGGCGCGGTGATCCAGATAGGATCCCCCTCCGCATGGCATCGTCCCATGACAACTCATGAACGGCACGAGAGGAATCTTCGTCTGGTTCCTCCAATATGTCTTTGTTCACTCATGTGGTCCACTCGTCAAATAATCCTGTCGCCCCGATAATTCGGGGTGGTGGCGGGATTTTAACTGGGGCCCAGGTGATGCCGTTTGGCTCACCTCTGAGTTGACACCGGCATTTTTGGTTGGTCCCTTTCGTCGTGAACTCAACTGTCTCGCATCCTTTCTCTCGTCCAGATATCGGATGAGGGGGGTGTGTTTTGTTCACGTGTTGTTTCATCATGTGGCAAAACGGCCGAATGGCCGTTTGGCTCAAGATTTGGATCCCCCGTCGGGACTTCCTTGGATTTGCGTGCGTTCGCCATAGTGCGGCGATTGGCTGCACCATCGCGGAAAAGGTCCGTGGTGTTCCAGCTGTTCGGCACTAGGAGGTGGGCGGCAGGTCGCCGAGGTGCTCCCGGGCCCGACCCTTGTCTTTACCCTCTTCTACCAGTTTCCTAACCTCCCCAAACTTGATCTTCATTAACTGTCACTCCCACAATCTGGTCACCGGCACCCTCTACATTGTGCTTTGGGACTGGGTTCTTTTGGTACTTCGTGAACCACGTGTACCTCTTTGATTCCCTGGGCTACTTCGTGTTCGCCCAAAACCGCAAACCAAACCATGTACACACACAACCAATAAGTCAGTCAATGAACTTGAACAATGCAATAAACAGATAATAACATAGTGATGCCTAGAGGCCAACAACTGCAACATTGCAACCTAGTGACCAAATCGGGGCATGAAGGGCCACTACTGAAATGCCATATGCCTATGGCCTGCCTTATGGCCGCAGGAATCCTTGGACGCAAAGCGCAATGATCCCCAGCTTTCCGCGAGGATCTGCCGGCAAGGCGCTTCACGGCGACCCGATACTGCCCGGACGACCCGAGCGACGAGGAGAGTCCGGAGGAGGTGTGCCAGCAGGAGGGCGGCAAGCTCCAGGCCGGTTGCGGCCAGGGTTTCGGATTTGTGGATACCAGCATGCAAAGTATAGGTGACCAGCCAGTGTGATTCCAATTTAGTGGTGCTTCTCTTGGCTACCTGCTTCACAGGGAACTGGGACCACTGCACGGTTTGAGCGCCGGTGGCTGGAAAAACAGGGAAGCTACCGCTAGAACGCTGGGTGCTATGGTCAAAGTGCTCTCTTACTTGGATTTCAATACTTGCGGCACGCTATTTTCATGGAGGGTTTTTTGTCCATCCAACATGTTTGAGGATGTTCTTCATCAACAAGCATAGCCAGTTTGGGGACTGTAGGTTGGACCCCGTTTGGGCTTTCATCATGCTCCTTCCTGGCAGAAAGTGATTGCCGTAACAATCACCCAGGTGTAGGCAGCCAGCCAGTTTCCTTTCGCACAACAACGGAGGCACTGGGTCAGTTGCTGGATTCGTGGAGCTCGCCGGCCTGGGCTTGTAAAGTTCCTTGCTTCTGGATTGTGCTTGGCAGTGGCAAATCCAAGGGCCACACCCACAAAATGCTTTTGAACCAAGCTTAACAAAGGGTAGAGTCAAGCACAGACAGGCGAGACAGAGACAGAGACAGAGACACAGACGGAGACCAAGACAGAGACAGAGACTGAGACAGAGACTGAGACAGAGACTGAGACAGAGACGGAGACGGAGACGGAGACACTATTCCCAGACTATTCGCTTCTACGCAGATGGCTGTGTGTAGTTGCTGCTGCGCTTGGGCTCTGTGCCAAGTTGCTTTGCGCCAGTATCTCCGTGCAAGTAGCTCCGTGCAAGTTGGCCCTGTGCAAATGGCCCAGGTTGCTCTGTGCAAGTTGCTTTGCGCAAGCTGGTCCAAGGGCTCCCCACGGCAAAGCCTTTGGGGAAAAGTGTCCCCCAAGCCCCCCCCGTTCTTTTTTGATGAAAACAGGTGCTCTCTTTGGTTCGCATTCAAGTCAGGTCGAGGTGGAGGACCTGAGGGGAGAGGTTGGGGAGGGAGGTTGGAGAGAGAGGTTGAGAGGCCCCAGCAACCATTCTGGGACCAAGATCTTCCTTCCGTTTTTTTTTTTTTTGGTGTTTGTTTGCAAAGCATATTATGAGAAAAAATGGGGGCCAACTTGTAGAACCTTGACGGAAGGATGGACTGCTGGCGCTGACAAACTTCTGTTTGGGACGGGGGGCGCCTTTCAAGGTAGGCGGGTCGTTGGTTGGCGCACACGGGCTCTTGTGCCTTGTGCTTGCCGCGCCCAAGGGTGTCCATGGCATATGTGCTGGGCAATTCCCGGTGCATGTCGGTAGACACCTGGTGTTGAAGGTCTCTCCGGCCGCCCTGCGTGGATGGATTATGGCCAGCTTATCATGAGTGTGGGATTCGATTTGCGAAGAACGAAGTGGAAGAACAGGGCAGAAAAAACAATAGAAAAAGATCAGCACAGGCACCAAACTGAAAGGAAAAAGGAAAAGTAATAGGCACATAAAAAGGAAAGACACAAACAGGAAACAAGACATAAAAAAAGACAAGTACATACAGGCACTGAGTCCAGTACTGCTTTCAGGGTTAGATGTTGGATGCATGTAAACTTTTATATGGTTAATAGAAGTTTGTCAAAACACCGGCCCTTGAAATCAGTGGTCTGTATGCTCCACACCTTCAAAGCCAATATCCACCATTTCTTGAATCTTAGAGGCGTGTGTACAGCTGCCGCGGCTTGATTGCTGAAGGCACTCTGTTGGGAGGGCGGTTTCATGTTGTTCTTCAGTTGCAAATTCGCCACAGGTAGACACGGGCAAGGGCTCCGGGGATCCTTGGCCAACGCCCAAAACAGCCGAAGAAAAGCCGCGGCTTGTTTTTACCCACCGGCTGGTCGACGAGCAAAGGGGTGACCCCTTTGCTTCCTCCAAAGACACAAGGCTGCGGCGCGAGGAGTGTGAGTACATCAACGCCTTGTGGGGGGGCGGTACGGTATCCGAGGGTGGGAACATGACAGTGGAGTGTGCAGAGATGAAAGCTGGGACCGACCAGACCCTGCAGGACAGGCTGCTTATTGGGCCATGTCGGGCATCGCGAGGTTTTTTGTAAGCTACCCCCATCCTTTCTGAAGTATTGGCTACAATGGAGTTTTTGTTTGAATTGTTGTACCTTGTTTGGCCAACTTCATGGCAAAAAAACATATATGAGGGCGGCACAGGTCATGGTAAGTCTTGCTCCATTGACTTTCCAGAGGCCAGGATTTCAGGTGACATTTTGAGAGTGTCGTTTCATGTGCGACATGATTCGGGATGTAGTAGGGAAGGCCACGACACCCTGGAATCCCGCCCTCGAAAAATGAAACACTTTGGACGGTCTGCGGGCAGGCCGGTTACTTCGGGCTTGATGTTCACCGGCGTCTGGTGTTTTCGCAAAGCGGTCGCGATTTCTTTAGGTTCTCTTGTGAACTTTTGCTTGGTAGTCGTTTCTGCTATGACCATGAGCAGAAGGGGTCAAGCAAACAAACGCCGGACCTCATGCCTGCATGTGTCGAGCGAGTATTTGGCCTACGCCCAGCTTTGTTCAACGTCTTTGTGCATTTTCTAGCATATGTTGCATGTGCCTCTTGCTACGGGCCATGTGCAGGTGCGGAGCTGTAGCACAGGTCTGGCTTCGGGTGCAGTTTGCTTGCTGGCGAGTTGGTTGGGATGGCTGCGTTAGGAGGTTGGTTGGTCAAGCAGCGTCTCCAGCATAAATTTGCAACCCACTTGCCATTTTCGTGCATATGCGCGTGTGTGCGTGCAGATGTATGTTTATCCTTGTGCATTTCAACTTCTAGCATTCGTCTAGCAAAAACTTGGCGTGGTTCCCAAAAGGGAGGGACCAACGAATGCAAAGCTCTGAAGTCGCTCGGCAGGAAATCCTAGTGGGGCGGGAGGCGGTCGCCGTTGACTGCAGAGTTGGTCCCGATGTGCGTGGCAAGGCTGGAGATTGCGTTTGGCGCGCGCCGTTTTTCCCCCGCAAGGCCTCGCAGAGAGGGAGGTTTCGCGGAGCATCCTTCCACAAGAATGCTTTGAGTCCAAAGGGTTGGCATTCAGCATTTTGTTGGCTGCGGCCGTTTGCAGAGCGTGGCCAGTGCAAACTTGCCAACTGCTCGCGCGGGCAGCCAACAAGCAGGCAAGCCAGCAAGCAAACTGTCTCACTGGCGTAGAACCGTCTTACACGCTTACGCACGGCTCAAGAAAAGCGCGCTTACCACAGGGTTGGAAGTTGACCCTTCTAGGTTGTTTAGCCTGTTCTATTGGTTATCAGCCGTAAGCGGCTCACTGTACAGAGTTGTGCGCCGTGGATGGCGACCCTGGAATCTCCCTTACTGTCAGGAGCATGAGGGTGATGATACCTCGCACTATGCACCTACAAGTCGCGCGAACTCACAAGTGGCCAGAGAGCTCATCAGGAACGGACAAGCTTTGAACAGTCAAGGCCCCAAATCTCTTCGATCCATGAGGGACCAAAGAAGGCCGAGCGATCTGGTGCTCGATCCCCATCACCCTTTGGATCGGATTGGCATCGGCGTGGTGACGTCGTCATGTATGACCCTCAGTCAAAACTCGCAAGGGGAAACCCTATGCCACAGTAAACTGGGGGGTGCTTTGGTATGTGCTTTTGTGCTTTTGGTTTTCGGTTGGCTTGATGCCTCCCAAAGCTGCACTGCTCCAGTGAACCCAGCACGTCCATACCGAGTTTTCTGTGGTCGGACCTTGTGTACTGATAAAACTTGGCCTCGACCATGTTTTACTCAAAGCCTATGTTTTACTGGCGGCCCATTGTCGCTCAAGCTGCCAAACACCGGCCTGTATACATATATATAGTCTATACTATGCAAATATAGAGCGCGCCCCTTCCCACGCCAATCCTCCTCTCCAGAAGAAAAATGAAAAGGAGGGTTTGTGTAGCCCCCTCCCCCTCCCCCTCCACCCCCTACTTTAGTAGGGCGGCTGAAGTGTCAGCTCTTGAACACTCTTTGCTTGGGCGCTCACTGCAGCAAATAAACAAAAAATAGGGATTGTATCCCCTTTTTGGGATGTTTTTAAAAGGAGGATCAGGATGAGACAGTGCTGTAAAAAAGAGGGACCCGGGAAGAGGACCCGGGGGTTTTGGGGCAGTCTTCCCGGGCCCCTCTTTTAAAAAATGCCTATGTTGGACTATGTCAAACCATGTTATCCCTTTTTGTTTGGCTTTCCAAGTTGAACATTTAAGTTTGCAAAAAAAACATCCATTTTTGAACCAGTCGCTTTGCCTAAGCCGAGCTTACACGTTGAAAGTTCAGTTTCCTGCAGCCTGGCAACTTTCAAGCAATTCACACCTGCCCCACTTGATTTTCCACGATTTCATTTTCACTTGTTCAGATTCAAGCCAACATGCGTCATAAGACATATGAATTCAACATGCTGACGCAATCCACCATGATTTCTCCGCCGGTCGGGTCCCACGCGCGCCATTGCCACTAGGCTGCATTAAGGTGGTGGGGGGGGCAGGGCGGACAAACAACTGGGATCTTATGGATTGTTTATTTTTTTAGGAAGACCCTTCGCACACCCGAATTGGTGCTGTGTAAGCGCCAGCAGCTGGTGCTGGGTAAGCGTCGGGCTGGGTGCTGCATAAGCGCCAGCTGATGGTGCTGTGTAAGCGTCATCGCTTGGTGCTGCACAAGCGCCAGCAGATGGTGCTGGGTAAGCGCCATCTGCTTGGCGCTGCATAAGCGCCAGTGCATGGACATCATGGAACCAGCAATTATTTTTGGGGACATCATGGAACTAACGTCATGAAACATGAAACATCATTTGTTAGCGCTTTTTCAGCACTCATCTTAAGTATTGATACAGTCAGTTTCGAACGCAACCAAACTTGATGGCAGTGGGAACCAGAATGCAAAACAACGAAATCATTTGCAATCCAAGACATTGAAGTGAAGTTTGCAATACCAGGGGATGCGCATCTTGATTTTCAGCTCAAGAAGTAATTACATAGAATTGGGGGGCGCGTCCGCAGCACCATGCCATTTCTTTATGCCATTTCTTTAGAAGAAAAAACAGATGTTCGTAAACACACGCTTACTTACCATCAACCCATTTGAGGATGATTGAACAACTGTTTGGTATGGATGATTGAACAAATTTGACGTTGAAGCGGTTGGCCAAGAGAGGAGCCGAAGACCCTTCATTGAGGCAACTATTCACAGTACGCGAACCCTATTCTTAGAACCAACTTGTATGTTCATGAACCCTTGAATTTTCATCATTGCGTGCCATGTGAAGGGCGCAGCCCGTGCATACATACATGATTGCGGGGCCGTTGTCATTGATTGACATGGGTCATTCGTACAGTCATTATAGAAAACATGCCCATCTTAACCCAAACAAGATCCAAAAACCTGCATTTTTGGGGAGTGTCAAAGGTCCCATCCAGCGACCCGTCCCGGATTTTGGCACTCATCTTGAGGGGTTGCCATCTGGCACCCCCGTGAGGGTGCCAGATTTGGAAAGATTTCTGTCTGTTAGTGAACTGTCAAACCAGTTCATCTTTTGGTGCAATCCACAAGTTGGGCACAAATGCAGCTTTTAATATGGGAAAGACACCTTGTCCAGATCAAGAAATCCACATGTTTGAGGCTTCCGTGGACCTAGGCATGAATAACCCTGCAAAAATCAGAACCCAAAAAGGTCCATGGTAGTTCGAGGGTGAAAAACCCTGCATTTTTGAGGCTTTTGTGGACCCAGGGCTAAATAACCTTGCAAAAACCATGGGATTTTGGCAAAGCTTAAAATAGTCTTCGGGGGCCGCCTTTTTGGCACTCATCTTGAGGGGTTGCCATCTGGCACCCCCGTGAGGGTGCCAGATTTGGAAAGATTTCTGTCTGTTAGTGAACTGTCAAACCAGTTCATCTTTTGGTGCAATCCACAAGTTGGGCACAAATGCAGCTTTTAATATGGGAAAGACACCTTGTCCAGATCAAGAAATCCACATGTTTGAGGCTTCCGTGGACCTAGGCATGAATAACCCTGCAAAAATCAGAACCCCAAAAAGGTCCATGGTAGTTCGAGGGTGAAAAACCCTGCATTTTTGATGCTTTTGTGGACCCAGGGCTAAATAACCTTGCAAAAACCATGGGATTTTGGCAAAGCTTAAAATAGTCTTCGGGGGCCGCCTTTAGACCCAAAAGGCGGCCGGGTTACAAACAGCTTCCCGCATCCATTGCCGCAAAAAAAATGGCAAACAGTTGTTTTTTTTGGATGCCTTTCCACGCCCTCCTCACGCCCAAACTCCGTCTCCAGACCGGGCCCAATTCAAGCCTCAGGCCCAAGCCTCAAAGCGGTCCGTCTCCAGAATTCAAGCCTCAGGTCCAAGCCTCAGGGCGGTCGTGTGGTCTCATGCGGATTTGATGCTTTCAGGTCCACACGCAGGTGCTGAAGAAGCGCCCCCATTCAAACAAATCGTGAGATTAATTAGCCCGAAATGACAGCTTGCTGCAGTTACGGGGCCAAGCGTGTTGCGTGATGGCAAAATGAAAAATGACCGCAATATGTTTTTTGGAGCATCCTGTTACTTTGTGTTCCGGCCCCCCACTGTGCTACTGTTTAGCAATGGCGGCTTGTTCCACTGGCGCAGCGCCAACTGTTGCCCTGGTTCTTCGCCCTGAGTGGGCGCAGAAGGTCTTGGATGGCAGCAAGACACTTGAGCTGAGGGGTTCCGCAACAACAAAGAGATGCAAGGTGGCCGTCGCTGTGTCTGGGACCGGCTGTTTGGCCGGAGAGGTTCGGATTACCGACTGCATTTTGATTGCCGAGCGCAACAACGAGACCGGACTCTACGAGGATTGTGCGCCATATAGCCTCCGTGGATTGGCTCACCAGCACCATGTGGACAACCCCGAGGAGGTTCTCAAGTACCAGAAGGTTTTTGGATGGGTTCTGGAGGAGGCCCGGCCGTATGAATTTCCGGAGAGCTACAGGCACGCAGCCGGCGCCATTGGGTGGGTTCGACTTGACGGCCCAGCCCCAACGAAAAGGCCAACGGCCGGGGTCAAGCGGTCTCAGAAGCGTCAGTAACCGCAGCTGGCCACAAGACTGCCATGCCGGGCAATTGACAAAGAGGGAAAATATCAGATAGCTCGGTGGATTGCAGCGGCATGTTGATGATTTTTAGAGTATTGTGTGTATGCTTGGTTTCTAAAAAAATCACTGTGCTGAGGAAGCGCTCCGCAGTGCTGAGGAAGCGCTCCGCTCGAACCACTCTGCGCCGAGGGCAAACCTTGCTTCTGGCCCAGGTTTTCACGACGTACTTGTCGCCGAAGCGCCGTCCCCAGTTCGATCACTTTCGGTTTTGGTGCATGGGTCCGCCGGGTTGCTGGATAATAAGCGCCAAATGATGGCTACGAGAGTTTGACCTTCAACTGCGTGCTTCCGTTGAAACTCAGCTTGTTCAACGGAGTGCTTCCTGATAGTACCTATTTCAAAGAGAAGTGCCAAGGTGCCATGGACATGAACACACATATATATATAGAGGCATTTCTTTTGTGCTGTCCGGTTGAACGATGGATTGTGCCAGAAAAAACACTCAGAGCGACTTTTCATACTGCAAGAACACCCTGCAGTGCTGAAAACACATGTCTGACGCTAAATCCAAAATGATCCAGCCGTGGTGTGCTGAAGAAGCGCCCATCAACCAAGGTTTATCTGTTTTTTTATTGGTATAAGTATATAGTTTTAGTTGGTTGTGGATCCAACTGATGATTGTCCCCTTGTTGTTGCGGCTGATGGGTATGGACTGATAGCTGTCGTGGGCGCTTAGGTTCCGATTCTGGCGCGTGGCTTGGCTTGCCGTCTTTGGAGCGCTTGACTCAGCCGGGAAAGTGTTGAAGGAAGGGTTCTTCCCCTTTAGTCATGAAACATGTGGATAGAGTGCTGCAAGAGCGCCAAGTCAAACGTTTCTGGGTGCTGCAAAAACGCCAGTTCAAGCATTCCTGGGTGCTGCAAAAGCGCCAGTTCAAAGCATTCCTGGGTGCTGCAAAAGCGCCAGCTCAAAGCATGTCACTGTGGCGGGTGGTTAGCTGGTCCCACTGTTGTGAAAGTCCATTTGCTTCTTGTAATTATTGTAGCCACAAGTCTCAAGAACCTCTTGGAAACCATGTTTCTAAAGGGTGATCCCCCATTCTCCAACAGCAGGCACCACTGTTGCGTCACACAGGGATTCCTTAGTCCTGCGTCCCCTTTGTTGTAGAATGTTGAAACAGCGCAGCTCAGCCTAACCTTTCTATTGCGGGCCACGGCCTTCGTCCACTTGGGTATGGATTGTTCCGCGGTGATCTGGATCTCTGGATCGGTGAAGGTGGGCTGAATCAGTCATCCCACGCCTGCGATCTTGAAGATGCATCTCTGCGACGCCCATCTGAATTGATGCGTCCGCCAGCGTGTCCCAACGCATTGAGCAATCTTGGTCTACGAGGGCCGCCTCCAGCAATGAGGTCCATGTCAGCCCTGGCGAACTTGAGCATCAGAAGGTGCACGCGGATCTCTGTGAGCGACAGCGCCTGCGTATTCGATGCAGTGCTACTCCGATCGCGCGTGGCCAGCAAGATGTCGCCATGGGCGATGTCGACGCCGTTGTTCAGACCGGCCAGCAGGTAGCCCACGATGGCTAGGGATCGGCCTAGCGTTCTGCACGTGGTCGTGTCATCGCAAATGGCCGCGAGCAACTCGAGGGCGTCGATGATGTTGGAGAGTCGGTCTGCCAGGCGGCCATCCCGCAGAGCCGTTTGCGCCGCCTCCCGCCATCCCACCGCCTCCACCGCCGTAAGATCCACTACGTTCCGCTCTGCGGCCACGGCGCTGGCTGGCTGACGCGAAATGCGAACGTGAGGCGCAGTGGAGTGAGGTGAAGTGAAGCGAAGTGTGTGTGTGTGTGACGTTAAGTGAAGTAAAGCAAAGTGATCGCGGGTGTTGCGGAGTGGAAATGCATGTGTGAGTCCATCTAAATCAGTTCAGTTCCTGAAAATGCACACCGAATGCCACAACCACTGCCAGGTTCAGTTCAACAGTTCGGTCATGCTGGGGCCTGATTTGTGGAGACATAGTGCAAAACCAATGTCCCAAGCAAGTCTTGTTTATGGAGAACGGTGTAACCCATGGTATAGGATTTCTCCTGTTTGTTGGAATTCTGGGTTTTTTTGGGAAAGACAACTGTATCATTGTAATATTTTGCGAAGTTGACGCATTCGGGTCAAACGGGAGGGTCAGAAGCATGCCCACAAAGTAGGGGGGTGGTTCACAGTGTTTGCAGGGGTTGCTTACACATGTCTGACGCTAAATCCAAAACGATCCAGCCGTGGTGTGCTGAAAAAGCGCCCATCAACTAAGGTTTATCTTCTTTTTTTATTGGTATAAGTATATAGTTTTAGTTGGTTGTGGATCCAACTGATGATTGTCCCCTTGTTGTTGCGGCTGATGGGTATGGATTGATTGCCGTCGTGGGCGCTTGGGTTCCGATTCTGGCGCATGGCTTTGTTTGCCGTGACTCAGCCGGGAAAGTGTTGAAGGAAGGGTTCTTCCCCTTTAGTCATGAAACATGTGGATAGAGTGCTGCAAGAGCGCCAAGTCAAACGTTTCTGGGTGCTGCAAAAGCGCCAGTTCAAGCATTCCTGGGTGCTGCAAAAGCGCCAGTTCAAAGCATTCCTGAGCGCTGCAAATCGCTAGTCCCAAGCTCATTTGCCATTCTATGGCTGCAGCCCTTTTGGGATTACTTACGTTATTCGTTTCACATCATCTCTCACCGGCGGGGCCATGGCGGAGTTGGTCGAATCGCATATTCAGCATGTGAAGTCCTGCAAATCAGACTCTTGTTTTCGCTGTTTGTACATTCGAAACATGAAGCATTGGAAGAAGAGGCTTCCTTGGCTTGCTGATCGCTTGTGGAAGGATCCCAACAATGAGAATGAACTCACCTGGGGCCTCGGTTGCCAGCTTTGCATCAAAGCTGGCTTGGACACTTCTTCAAATTTCGCCAGCGCTGGATTCGATGGTCGCGGGGGATTCAACAGTGTGAGACGGCATGCCAAAAGCAAAGCTCACGAAAATGCATTGAGAATCCTTTCGTGTGGGAATGGCTCTGCTGATCATCAGGGTGCGCCAAGTCCAGAGCAGTTTGCTCAGTTTATGGTGGAAAGACTTTCGGAGCAATTAGCTTCCTTATTTTTTCGGTTCCGGTCAGCCCACTTACCGATTTGAATTTCAGGTCATTTTTTGTCAGCTCATGTGCTTGTCTCCTTCAGGAATGAAACATACGTCGTTGAATTTTCACATTCCTGGGCTTGGCGGCAGAAAGAAGATGACCAAGATGCAGCGTTGTGTTGGTCTGGCTTGCGAAGCCATTGACTTGAGCTTCCTCAAGCAAGCTGGGACAATTGTTTTGCACCAGGATGTCTCGCGTGGTCTCTTAGTGGTGACCTTCAGCGCTTGCTCAGAAACGCTGGAGGTAGCAAGAGGCTTTCTTGGCTGTGAGAAGCTGCCTCCAGCCGAGATGGAAAGCTTGCAGAAGTGTACTCGGAGTATTCTTTGGAGAGCTTGTGCCGGAAGACAAGACTTTTTCGACGCGGCTCGCAGCAAGGTCGCAGCTTGCGCTCAGTTTCAACATAGAATTTGTCAGTAATTCAACTTGTTTGGGCGGGTGCTGTTTGTAATTCAATTTGTTTGGTCTCAACCAAGCATTTGAAGGCCCAGTTTCTTTTGCCGGCGCTCCCAGGAAGTCTTGGCAGCAGATGCGGCCTCCGACGAGCAGTGTGCCCTGAGGTTGATGCGGGCCGATCCTACAATCTTTGAACAAACAAAGATGATTGTCAAGGATCCTGCGCATGCCGTGCAGCGGTTTCTGAAGCGGCCCTTTGCAGCGATACCTGAGATACACGATGTTCACTCCACCCTCATCACAAGACAAGACTCTATGACGAGCACTGTTCAGTTTTCTGATGTGCTTGGGTCGGCCTTTGCTGAGTTTTGCAAAAAAAATGCATGGCAACAAGCGGATCCAAAATTTGCAGTTTCGCAAGCACAGGTTTGACAGCACCCAAAGACCAACCGGAAGATTTGTTCTCTTCACCAAGGCCTTCATTTCGACAGCGGTTTTTGCTGCCACTCACAGGAAGGGCCAAAGGGATGGCTTCCGTGCTGACAGTTTCTTGCAATACATTTCGGAACGCCGCCTGATTTTGCTGTCAATGATGGCTGACGCAAGCGATGAGGTGAGTATCTTGATCCGCTTCCTCGACAGAGGTGATTGGGACATGGCTGCCTTGGTCGCGGAGATTCAGCTATTCGTTGGCCGTGTATCGGCCTTGTTCTTGAACGGGCAATGCAGGAACTCTGGGTATTGCGAGCACATGCTTACAACTTTGCAAACCCCTGTTTCATTCCTTTGCAGCACCGGCCCACGATCTATTGGTGGTGATCGGATATCAGACGCGGTGTTTCAAGAAGCTTTGCAGGAGCAATGTTGCGATAATTGATTTGTGATATGTTGTTTGTGTTGTTAATGATGGTCGCATGTTTGAAAATGATAGAACCTTGAAAGCAACACACATGACACTACTGTGCTGCAGGAGATGCGTGCTTGGGTAGCCTTGCTCACGCAGACCATCGATGCAGAATTTCCTGGGTTCAGTCTGATGAGCGCCATGAGCATCTTTGACTTGAGCAGTCGAAGTCGAGAGGCTGAGCTTGGTCAGGATGGAATGGCTCAGGTCCATGAGTCTGCCCAGAGGCTGTGCGCTGTGTTCACAGATGTGGCACAGCAATGCTTCATTGATGAATTCCTGGATCTGAGGCCGATTGCGATGCATCATAGCAAGCTTGCTTCGGTCAGCTCCTTTGAGTCGTGGAGGGAGGCAATCAGAAAGGTGCGCCGATTTTCGAGCAAAGTCCACCCAACTGGCAACCTCATCAAGTTGGTCATGAGGCTTGGTGCGTGGGATGGTTGCACGACCACTGGAGTGGAAAGAGTATTTGCGAAGCTTCGCAAGTGTGAGCGGTGCCTTTCAGATGAGAACAGACGTTTGGAGCTGAAGATGTTTTGGGATTTTGACCGTATTGGTTCTGAAGTCAACGCAACAGCTTCAACTATTTGGCAATCTCTTTACGGGGAGCATCGCAATGGGTCCTGTTCTCGCTTGGACAAGGGCGTCAAGAAAAAGAATGTGGCGCCCTGGACTCATTAGGCTTAGCCGTTTTTTCTTCTCAATTTGAGGGCGCTGCTCAATCATTGCATTGTCAGGATTCTGCCGGGACCGAGAAATCGTTCATTGCCAAGAGGCGGCGTTTGGCAGCCGCAGGCCCTCGATCTGTTTCAGATGTGCGGGAAGAGGCAAGACTTGCAGCCGCAGATTTGATCGATGGTTCAGAATCCATGCAGCAAGAGATCCTGTTTCAGCAGCAAAAGCAGTTCAAGAACCGGATTCAAGGCTTCCTGGATGGGGTTTTGCTTCAAAGTGAGATCCCCGAAAGCATGCAGGAAACAGCCCAGGCATTTCTGGAGAAGCAGGAAGTGAATGACAAGAAGAGGTTCCGCGCCAAAGAACTGCAGTGCAAGCAGCTTAGTCGATCCACACCTCAGATCCAATCGATTCACAAAGTTTGGCTGGAGGACGAGTCATGGGCCGAAGAGTTCAAGACGATCGCCGTCACTGCTGATGCTGATGAGGCGTTGTTCTTTGCAGTCAAAGATGCTGCCAACCCTCCGCCCTTGGTTTTATGGACTGCAGTGCTCCAAGGCGGATTCGTCATTGATCTTACCCATCTTCGGTACCAAGCAAAGGGTTGTCCACAGAAAGTGAGGGATCGTGGTGCAACTTTCGCTTATGACCCAGCCGTCCGAACCAAAAGGCACCTGCTGGTATCGCCGAACTTCAAGCAAGGTTGCCCAAGACTGTTCCAGGTCGTTGAAAAAGCAGTCAGGTCCAGATTGTCAAAGTGGAAGTTGCTTGACTCATGGGACCAGTTTGCTGAGAGATGCGTGAAAGATGGTAGAAATTCTTTCAACATAATTTCTTTGGGTACAGCTGCCGAAGCAAAAGCTCTTAGCAGCAGAAGAAATGTATTTAACAAGGACGGATTTTTGAAGTTCCTCCGGAGGGTTGCTTGTGTGTACAATTTCAAGTGATTTTGCTGGCCACGCTGCGCAAGGGGTTCGCCTGCGTGGCCCCATTTCGGCTCAGCAAATTGGGGTGACAGCGACGAGCAAAAACAGAGTGCTCACATACACAAATCAAAAGCATGCGAAGTATAAGGCATCATGTTGTTGTGCTGAGTAAGCGCTCCTGCATTTTTTACAAGAGTTTGTTTGGTGCTGAGGAAGCGCCTTTTACTTGTTATTATCTACTGGTTACTTGTGCTGAACAAGCGCGGGACTATAACACCCTTTTCCCATGATCATTGCAGTGGTCATTGCAGTGAAAGCCGAGGTGCTTGGGTTTTGCCGCCCACCGCAGCGCAAAGGCTTGGAGGGCTTGGAGGGCGTATGCTGTCAAAAGAGTCAAAAGGTGCTGCGTAAGCGCTCAGTTTTTTTCAACTGATGCATCAGGAACCTTTTTGTCCTTGTCGTTCACGCTCATTGGCGTGGTGCCAGGGGTGCTGAATTAAGCGCTCAATGCGCACCCTCATTGACATGATGCCAGGGGTGCTGAATAAAGCGCCTTGCTGTTCCCGCATTCACCTTCCGGGGGGGGGAGGGGGGGGAGTTTCAGTCACATTTGCAAAGTGATTATACCTGCTAGATTTTGGCTGCAGAACCGTCATGGCAAAGAAGGGTCAGGCGAAGGCGAAGGGTCAGCCGAAGGTGAAGGCGGCTGCAGCGGCCGTTGCTGTGGCAGTGGCCGCCAATGCTGAGGCTGTGGCAGCTGAGCCAGTTATGAACTTGGCGAAGCCTTCAGGCATTGTGGCGGATGTGAACCAACGCCACCTTTCCAACTTGGAGGACGCTTTGCAGGCCATCATGGCTCATCCTCTCTTCAGCAACATCATGCACGAGACCCCGCCCAAGATTGACAAGGACGCTGCAGACAACGAAGGTGGAATGCAGGCTGGTTTCTGAAATTCATGGTCACTGGGATCTGAAAATTTGGAATCGTAATTTAATTTCCTAGTTTTTTTGATTTATTTCCAATGCCACGACTGACGGTGTGCAGCAATTATAACCACCGTCCATTCAAGAACTTGATTTTTAGTGTGTAATAGATTATGATTATTACACATTTACTGAAGAGAGACGACATATCAATCACATGAACATACTCTACAGCAAACAAAAGCACCTTTGATGCAGTTAGTAAGTTTCAAATAATAAATACACTGATCGCGCGCACGAATCGTGCCCACTGAGGTCTGTGCATCGTGCGCGCACGCCTGTGTGTCGTGCGCGCTGGCTTCTCTATTCGTAGTAGATTGCATCGTGCGCGCCTGCTTTTCTGTGCATCGTGCGCGCGCGCCTGTGTCTGAGACGGACCGGCGCGCGCGATACACAGGTGCCCGCGCACGATGTGAAGAAAAACAGGCGCGCACGATACACAGGCGCACGCGCACGATCGCAAAGATTTAGTTTTGTTACTTCAGGAAAAGGCTGCAAACTTGCCGGACCCCCTTGAGAGACTCAGGGCATCTGCCCTGCCTCCCTCAAACAGGGGTGCGCGCGCGGGGTTGCTGAGAGCTACTCCTGGACCCCCGTTGAGAGAGGCAAGGCAGATGCCCTGTCTGGCTCAAACACCCTTCCCAAGTTTTGCCGGTAGTCTCTCAACAACCCCGCGCGCGCACCCCTGTTTGAGGGAGGCAGGGCAGATGCCCTGAGTCTCTCAAGGGGGGTCTCCCAAAATTTGTAGTTTTTAAATTTGTGCTTTTGGTTTTTGTGTGCTTTTTGGGGTTGATTGAACACCTCCCTTTGCGAGGCACCATGGGACGCTCAAGACCACGAGTCAGCCTTGGCATCCACGGGAGTTTACGTGGCTGCCGGGAACATCTTCTGGTGCAACCTCCGGAGCCTCAACAGCCCCAATGTTCCAATGAGTGACAAAAGTCTTGAGCTTCAGTACAACTACTATGAGGGGACCGGGCCTGAAAAATTGCGGGAGGAGATCGTGATTGTCGTTGACAAGGGAATGAGCGCTGCGCAGTTTCAAAGGGACCAGGTTCAGGGAAAGTTGACGAGAGTTTCACCGGAGGAACTAGATCATTCCCTGGTGATGTACGTTGCTGATCTTATCAGAAACGGGTCGGACGATTCGACGCTGCAGTGGCTTGTCTCCTCTTTATTGCAATTTGAAGTTTTCCGACTTTGATGTTCTTAGATGTTTCCATGCGGCTTTTTTCAAGTGCATGTGCTTTGAATTTATGTTTGAATGTTTTTCCCATGAAAGTACCTGTGGTGCTTGAGGCAATGGAAGCAAGTAATGCTGAATGTCAGCATGCGGGTCGAAGTCACCACCGGCTATGAACAGCGTTTCTGGAAGTCAGTCAATCTTCGCCAGAGATACGCTGGTACTTATGATGCCCTCACCAGGTCCACCATCCAGCAGATCTACGAACTGGTGAAATTTAGGGATGAGTTTCAGCCTGGAACTCGGCGTGAAATCGCAGAGGCTTGGCAGGCGAAGGTCACGGATTTGGGCACAATGGTTATTGAGGGTGTGGACTTCAGCTTTGTGGACTCCGCCATTAAGATCCACGACCGCATGCTGTGCTACCCGGACGCCTTCAATGCCATTCAGAAGATGGAGATGGAGTTTGGCAAAGCATCCTGCCTCAACTACATCCGCGTGTTGGAGGTGATTTGCATGAAGGGGAAGGAGCCAGAGCAGTTGTGGATTCTCAACACCATCTTGGACTACATCTTCCAGTTGAAGGAGATCAACAACCGGGACCTCTCAACCCGCGCCCTGCAAGGTACATCGAGCACTCGTGGGTTGCTTGATGTCTTCCTCACCAAGCGGAAGATGATGCTGTGGATCACAGATCACTTGGCCTCGAAGAATGTTCCGCCTGAGTGGATCGACGTGATGAAGGATCTCCAGACCCATGCCCAGTTTCGTTCCAAGGTTGGAGTGAGTTCTCGTGGCGGCGACGGGTCGGAGCAGCCGGATCAATCTTGGCTGGGAACGGAGCATGAAGTTATTCGGTTGGCCGTTGACATCTTGAAGGCACCATCTTGTGAATTTTTGCGGTCATCGAATTTTGTTTGTCCAAGCTTTTTTGTTCACTTTTTGTTGGTCGTCAGTTGATTTTAGCAATGATGTCCCTGTCAGAAAGTGGTCTACGGCGCCTTCCATGACCACACCTTGAAGAACTTGCTGAAAGGATCCTCAGCGCCTGCCGACCTCTTTGCAAAGGAGCCCTTCAGCGACATGATGAAAGACTTGAATGCCGCCCTGGATGCGCACATCCACAAGTCCAAAAAGAATGAGGAAGAGGTTGTGGCACCCACCGTTGCCAAGGACTATCTCACCACCTTCCTGCCCGACGGTGTCGAGCACTGCCCTGAGGACCTTGAGGAAGACTTTTCCTCTCACATCCTGGAAGCAGGTGACCTCGTGGACCGCTTCGTGAAGTTCATTCCAGAATGTTCCAGCAAGTCAGAGCTGGCACAGGCGCTGGATGGCACGGCTGTGTCCAAAAAGCAGCCAGATGGAACAACGGCGTTGGTTGTGATGGACACGAAGACTTGCGGTGAAAGTTCATCGCAGCCGCATCTGCGTTTTCCACAGTTTCGGAGCGTTGTCCTCAAAAACGCCGTCCAGGTTGTCGGTTACAGTGGTCATTTTGGTGCTGTGTAAGCGCCGTTTACAAGGTACTGCACAAGTGCCACTTACATCAACATTATGGTGCTGCGTAAGCGCCGTTTACAAAGGTACAAGTGCCACGTAAATTATGGTGCTGTGTAAGCGCTATCTTCTCATTGTGTTGATTGTCCTAGGGCAAACTTGATGAGCAAGATCTCAAAGAATAAGACCGACAAAACCGACACGAACGGCGACGAGGGTCAGGCTGGAGGCCGTGGTGCTGGAGGCCGTGGCCGTGGTCGAGGACGTGGTCGAGGCAACGGCGAAAAGAATCAGAAGCGGAAAGATGATGGTGAGAGTGGCGAACGAAACCAGACCACCAAGAAAGCCAAGACAGATATCATCGATGCTTTGATCAAAATGCAGGATGACAAGGACGAGGAAGAGGCCGACGGTCCTGAGGATGAGGACTTGCCAGCGTGAAAGCTTTAGAAAATAATACCAAAGAGTTGTTGCCAAAGATCAGCTCAAAACTTGGGCTTGGAAGCACGGTCAACTAAATTCAACTGGAGCTTTGCAGCAAACAATACACAATGCAATGCAAGACTGGTCAAACAATACCGAGCAATTTGTCAGTTGACCGGCCCGGCCATCTCCGAGTCAGTCCCCCAGAGACTTTAGGACCCTCAGGTCGCAAATGCACAAGCGAGCTGAAAAAAAGAGGTGCTGAATAAGCGCTTTTGCAGCACTGTTGAAACATAATAAAACAAACATATCATCTACCGGTGGTCCCAAGCGCTGGGCAAGCGCTTAAGAAACAAACACCAATCATCGAAATTCATTCTTGGATCTTTATCTTGTTTAAGTGACAGGCGCTTTTTCAGGTCGCCTTCCTGGTTGTGAGGCCCAAGCCTTGCCCACCGCCAGGTCGCAACGCTGTGGTGACGGTGATGAAGGCCTGAGGGGTGATGGTGCAGTTGTGCAGTTGTTAAAAGTTACCTTGGTGCTGAAGAAGCGCTTTCGCAGCACCATGAAGTTATTTGGAATGTGAGCTGTTATGTTAATATCATTATACCTTAGTGCTGAAGAAGCGCTTTCGCAGCACCGTGAAGTTATCTGGCACGAGAGCATTGTTAATATTATTACAGCTTAGTGCTGAAGAAGCGCTTTCGCAGCACCTTGAAGTTATTTGGCATGGGAGCATTGTCAAGATTATTATACCTTAGTGCTGAACAAGCGCTTTCGTAGCATCATGAAATTATTTGCACATGGTGCTGAAGAAGCGCTGTGACTTACGCCGCTTTTGCAGCAATTGGATCAAGATGGGCAAGCGCAAACGGTCAGTTCCTTTGACCTTCGGGTCAGCCTGCTCGGGCATTTGTTCTGAGCTTTTTGCGGCAGAGATGCTGGGCCTGGAGGTGCGCCCGGTGTTCGCCTGCGATTGCAACCAACATGTCACGAAGGTGAGCCAACATCTTTGGAGCCATGAACAGTACTTCAACAACGTGTTTGACAAAGAGTTTCTTCGGGATGCTCCTACAGTGGACTTCTTCCTGGGTGGGTTCCCTTGTCAGCCCTTTAGCCTGCAGGGCCTAGGGCAAGGAGTGGCTGATGAAGCGAATGGTACGGTGATCTATGAGCTGTTGAAGTACATCAAAGAGCGGCAACCCACAACGTTTGTCTTGGAGAATGTGAAGGGGCTCTTGACCCAACATCCACAAGTGCTGATGGAAATTATGAAGCACCTTCGTGGCTTGAAGGTGACGGGAACCAGAAAGCCTTTGTACACGGTGCTGTGCAAGTGCCTGAATGCCCGCAATCACGGCTTGCCTCAGAACCGCGAGAGAATCGTGGTGATTGGGATGCTGAACGCCAAGAAAACCCATGACTTTGCTTGGCCCATGTCTGCCCCTAAGTCGAATTTGATTTCTGGAATTGCGTTTTTGTTGTTTATCCCTTCGCTTATTTATTGGAACACAGCTTGTTGGTTGTTTTAGTTTCCACCGTTTTACACTGAGGTTGAGATGCAGCCGTTAACCCGCTTCATCAACGACAAGGATGTGGGAGATGAATCAGACTTGAACAGCCTCAACAAAACTGAGCTGAACAACCTACATGAGTCCTACCAGAAAATCCGTGCTGGGGGAGGCAAACCAACCCAGGGCTTCTATGTCGTTAACCTGGGTGGCACATCCTCGCACTACAACCTGGGTTACTTGCCATGTTTGACAAGAAGCCGCTGTGGGAGCCGTGGGTACTGGTTGAGTTGGTTGAAAAGGAAGATTACTGCGAAGGAGATGTGGGCGCTTCAGGGGCTGCCAAAGAAGGTGTACCCGAAAGATGTGGTCACAGAGACTCAGTTGGGCTACATTGTTGGGAACGCAATCCCAATTCCGCTTCTGGCCAATGTGATGAGCAGCATGTTTGACGCCTGCCCGTTGCATTAATTTAGGCAAGACCGCTTCGCTTCGCGAAAACGGTTGGGTGAAACAAGTCGGCAGTCCATGAAACAGTTTCTTGTTTTCACGTTTTACATCCTCAATATCGTGAAGCAGCTTCGGCCCCAACAGGTCTGCAGCTCCGCCTCTGCGGTGTGCCGGGTCACTCAGCGGCGGCGATGCAGTTTCCTGTCAAGCTTGGCCACGGTTGAGTATACGGACTCAGGGTTCAGGTCCACATAGTTTTGGTACACTTTTCGGGATTCGATTTGGGACCATGCCATTCCAAAAGACTCTGATATTCCAGCCCCTGCAAGTTCTGAGATAGAATGCCGCCGGCCAGAATGGCTACGGATATTCTGGCCATTAAGTAGGTCAGGATACTTTTCCTTGAACTTTGCCACGAAGCCATCACGATGTTTGCGAATGTGCCTGGCAACTATATCCTTTGTTATCGGCTTCCCTTTTCCTTTCCCTGAGGCAGGGAAGACATACCCTGATTTCGGCCATTTCCATCCGGTTCCGCCTGTCTTCTTCCATTCTTTGATCATTGCCACTGTTGATGGAAGGATAGGTTTCCATATGGCTTTATGCTTCTTGAACTTGTCCAGCCAAACACGGTTCCTCCTCAAGTCGACGTGCTCAGCTTTCAGCCGACAGACCTGAGTGACTCGAACACATAGAGACTCGATCAAGCACACAATGATATAATACTTCAACTCCGCGTAGGTCTTCAAGTACTTTGTCCATTCTTTCCATGGCTGCCCCTGCAACGCGTGAGCGCGGCCGAGCTTCTTCCCCATGTTTGTCCACACGCTCCAAGTCCTATGTATTTAACTTGAATGTCATAGGCTCGCGTTTGGGCTAGTAATAATGATACCATCATGCTGAGGATCTTGGGAACATAGCTGAGCAAGCGCCTGCGGAACAAACCTTTTTCGCCGCATAATGTACCTTTCACTAGCTTGGTGCTGAACAAGCGCCATTTTTTTGAATTCCAGCCAAGGATAATGATGGCGCTTGCGCAGCGCCCTTACGTGGCAATTTTGCCAAGATTGAGGTTCGAGATCAGATGTCGTGTCATGTTGCTTCACTATTTTTTTGACTAGGTGCTGAGCAAGCGCCCACAAGAGCCCAACCAACTAACTGGTGCTGAGCAAGCGCTTTTTCAGCACTCTGGTAGAAACTAGCGATGAAACACTCCGGAACTGAGGCCCCAGACGACGGGTCCATGTCTGACTGGCCAGCCCAGAGCCCAGAGCCGCCGATCCTGCAGGTTCCACTGTCGCAATAATAATAGTAATAGAGTGTTTGGATCCCTTTGCAGTTCAGTGCTGGAAAAGCGCTTTTCAGATAAGTGATACTGGTGCTGAGGAAGCGCCGCTGAAACCCACTTGTCAAACTCATTGCCGCCTGCTGTTTTTCCATCTCAAGATGGAGTGGGGCGCGGACAGCGAAGGGCGCTGGGTTTGGCACCCATGGTCTGGGCCAGGGAGTGACGGAGGGCTCGGCAACAGCCGCAGCAACCGGCAGAACGCGTGCCGCGAGCAGCGGTTGGAGAGGCGGCAGCTCCAGCAGCAGCTCCAGCAGCAGCAGCAGCAGCTCCAGCAGCAGCTCCAGCAAGCGCAACAGGACCTGGCCGGCTGCAAGCACGAAAATGAGCAACTGCAACAGCAGATGCTGCAGTCAGTGCCGCAAGAGCAGGCGCAGCAGTTGCAACAGCAGTTGGCACAGTCGCAGCAACAGGTGCAACAAGCGCTGCAGCAAATCCAGGAACAGCAACAGCAGTTGAAGACGGCCGGGCAGCAGCTGCAGCATGCAGCGCAGCAGTCACAACAGCAGCTGCAGCAGGCTCAGCAGCGAATCCTGCAACTGCAACAGCACTTGCGACAACTGGAGCAGCAGTTGCAGGAGACACAGCAGCTGCTGTCGCAGGCAGTGCCACAAGAGCAGCTCCAGCACTCAGAACGGCGGCTGCAGCAGACCGGGCAGCAGATCGTCCAACTGCAATGGGATGTGCAGCAGCTCAATGACCAGAGGAAGAACCTGGAGGACATCGGGTCGTGTGCTGGGTTAAAAAAAACTGACGTGAGTTCATAATTGCCGTGGTGCTGCACAAGCGCTACTTACATGGTTAAAACATGTTGCTGGTTTTCATTTTTTTATATTGGACCGGTGCTGAATAAGCGTCGGCGCCAAACAAGCCTAAGCACGGCCACCCTGCAGGACCGCTACCACAGCTGCAAAACGCAGCTCCGTGAAACGCAGATGAAGAACCGCCAGCTGCTGGAGAAGATGGATGAGATAAAAAAGAACCAAGAGGAGAAAGACAAACAAGAAAAGGAACGGAAAGAAGAGAAAGATAGGAAGAAAAGAAGGAAAAAGGAGGAGGAGGAGGAGGGGGGGGAGTGCGATGGCGAGCCCCCGAAGAAGGAAAAGAAGGACAAAGGAGGAGCTTCACGGAAGCAGAAAAAGACGAACGAAAAGAATGAAAGCAAAGCGGATGAGGGCGACGGAGGAGCCTCAAATAAGGAGGAAAAGAAGAAGGCCGGCTCACAGGACGACGAAGAGAAGAAAGAGGATCCGGGTGCCAAGGGAAAGGAAAAGAAGAAGGACGATGAGGGCGCCAAAGGAAAGGCAAAGAGAAAGAGCTGAGGGCGCCGGTGAGCCTGAGTAGAGCCCGCAACGCCAGTCCGGGTGGGGTCCAGAGCCAGTCCAGTTTGTGAAAAAGCGCAATCAACAAAGACTACGGTACCAACAACCACCAGTTCAGTGCTGTTGAGGGGACCATGAGGATTGAATCGGATGTTCACTGCTGCGATTTCGGCAACGGACCTACCGTCACCACGTTTCAAGGCAAAAACTTGCCAACGGCATCTTCAAATGCTACGAAAAAATGCTGCTTTCCGGTGCTGAACAAGCGCTGCAATTCCCCACCACCGAGTCGACTACCACCCGTTGATTTTCTATAGGCAGAGGGGTTTGTCCAACGCCTTTTGAGTTTCCGGGTGCTGAAAAAGCGCTCAGTTCCCAACCGCCGCAACTAACAGGTTTTTACCAGGTGCTGAAAAAGCGCCGAGGTTGCCAACCACCCCAACAGGTTTTCCAGGTCCTGGTCGCTGCGTTGCCAAGGTCCCGTTGGCATTGGCGCTGGGCCTGACGTCTCGCACTGCGGATCTCAGAAAAGGGTTCGGAGAAGGGCATGTTTTTGTATTTTTGATACCTATCATTGAAGGCCATAGGCGTGAAATATGGATTGCTAAAATTGAAGTACGGGCTTTGCGCTGCGCGCAAAAATGTTGCGGTTCAGCTTTTTTACATGTAATTTTAGCTTCCCCGGCCGCCTTTTGGGTCTAAAGGCGGCCCCCGAAGACTATTTTAAGCTTTGCCAAAATCCCATGGTTTTTGCAAGGTTTTTTAGCCCTGGGTCCACAAAAGCCTCAAAAATGCAGGGTTTTTCACCCTCGAACTACCATGGACCTTTTTGGGGTTCTGATTTTTGCAGGGTTATTCATGCCTAGGTCCACGGAAGCCTCAAACATGTGGATTTCTTGATCTGGACAAGGTGTCTTTCCCATATTAAAAGCTGCATTTGTGCCCAACTTGTGGATTGCACCAAAAGATGAACCGGTTTGACAGTTCACTAACAGACAGAAATCTTTCCAAATCTGGCACCCTCACGGGGGTGCCAGATGGCAACCCCTCAAGATGAGTGCCAAAAAGGCGGCCCCCGAAGACAATTTTAAGCTTTGCCAAAATCCCATGGTTTTTGCAAGGTTATTTAGCCCTGGGTCCACAAAAGCCTCAAAAATGCAGGGTTTTTCACCCTCGAACTACCATGGACCTTTTTGGGGTTCTGATTTTTGCAGGGTTATTCATGCCTAGGTCCACGGAAGCCTCAAACATGTGGATTTCTTGATCTGGACAAGGTGTCTTTCCCATATTAAAAGCTGCATTTGTGCCCAACTTGTGGATTGCACCAAAGATGAACTGGTTTGACAGTTCACTAACAGACAGAAATCTTTCCAAATCTGGCACCCTCACGGGGGTGCCAGATGGCAACCCCTCAAGATGAGTGCCAAAATCCGGGACGGGTCGCTGGATGGGACCTTTGACACTCCCCAAAAATGCAGGTTTTTGGATCTTGTTTGGGTTAAGATGGGCATGTTTTCTATAATGACTGTACGAATGACCCATGTCAATCAATGACAACGGCCCCGCAATCATGTATGTATGCACGGGCTGCGCCCTTCACATGGCACGCAATGATGAAAATTCAAGGGTTCATGAACATACAAGTTGGTTCTAAGAATAGGGTTCGCGTACTGTGAATAGTTGCCTCAATGAAGGGTCTTCGGCTCCTCTCTTGGCCAACCGCTTCAACGTCAAATTTGTTCAATCATCCATACCAAACAGTTGTTCAATCATCCTCAAATGGGTTGATGGTAAGTAAGCGTGTGTTTACGAACATCTGTTTTTTCTTCTAAAGAAATGGCATAAAGAAATGGCATGGTGCTGCGGACGCGCCCCCCAATTCTATGTAATTACTTCTTGAGCTGAAAATCAAGATGCGCATCCCCTGGTATTGCAAACTTCACTTCAATGTCTTGGATTGCAAATGATTTCGTTGTTTTGCATTCTGGTTCCCACTGCCATCAAGTTTGGTTGCGTTCGAAACTGACTGTATCAATACTTAAGATGAGTGCTGAAAAAGCGCTAACAAATGATGTTTCATGTTCCATGACGTTAGTTCCATGATGTCCCCAAAAATAATTGCTGGTTCCATGATGTCCATGCACTGGCGCTTATGCAGCGCCAAGCAGATGGCGCTTACCCAGCACCATCTGCTGGCGCTTGTGCAGCACCAAGCGATGACGCTTACACAGCACCATCAGCTGGCGCTTATGCAGCACCCAGCCCGACGCTTACCCAGCACCAGCTGCTGGCGCTTACACAGCACCAATTCGGGTGTGCGAAGGGTCTTCCTAAAAAAATAAACAATCCATAAGATCCCAGTTGTTTGTCCGCCCTGCCCCCCCCACCACCTTAATGCAGCCTAGTGGCAATGGCGCGCGTGGGACCCGACCGGCGGAGAAATCATGGTGGATTGCGTCAGCATGTTGAATTCATATGTCTTATGACGCATGTTGGCTTGAATCTGAACAAGTGAAAATGAAATCGTGGAAAATCAAGTAGGGCAGGTGTGAATTGCTTGAAAGTTGCCAGGCTGCAGGAAACTGAACTTTCAACGTGTAAGCTCGGCTTAGGCAAAGCGACTGGTTCAAAAATGGATGTTTTTTTTGCAAACTTAAATGTTCAACTTGGAAAGCCAAACAAAAAGGGATAACATGGTTTGACATAGTCCAACATAGGCATTTTTTAAAAGAGGGGCCCGGGAAGACTGCCCCAAAACCCCCGGGTCCTCTTCCCGGGTCCCTCTTTTTTACAGCACTGTCTCATCCTGATCCTCCTTTTAAAAACATCCCAAAAAGGGGATACAATCCCTATTTTTTGTTTATTTGCTGCAGTGAGCGCCCAAGCAAAGAGTGTTCAAGAGCTGACACTTCAGCCGCCCTACTAAAGTAGGGGGTGGAGGGGGAGGGGGAGGGGGCTACACAAACCCTCCTTTTCATTTTTCTTCTGGAGAGGAGGATTGGCGTGGGAAGGGGCGCGCTCTATATTTGCATAGTATAGACTATATATATGTATACAGGCCGGTGTTTGGCAGCTTGAGCGACAATGGGCCGCCAGTAAAACATAGGCTTTGAGTAAAACATGGTCGAGGCCAAGTTTTATCAGTACACAAGGTCCGACCACAGAAAACTCGGTATGGACGTGCTGGGTTCACTGGAGCAGTGCAGCTTTGGGAGGCATCAAGCCAACCGAAAACCAAAAGCACAAAAGCACATACCAAAGCACCCCCCAGTAAAATCCGGATTAAATATCTAGGCCACATGCCTCGAGACCCCCTGCTTGAACACCAGGCAGTTTTCGGCCCAGGCCATACCTTTAAGAGGCTGACCTCTCCTTTCCGTCGAGGACTCCCTAGAGCACATTGGCACGAGCTTGCATTTGCGGATGTGTGGACAAGAGTTCAATTTTTGCAGCAGTCGAGGCCCCCCTTTGCACGATTTTACTCACCCATTTTGGCAGCCCCATACGAGACACTCCATACGTCCTATTCTCGGTAGGAACGCCCATAGTTGGCACTTCAACACTCCACTTTGAAGGCACTGCACCCACGCTCAAATTGGCAGTCACTAGCAAATGCTGGCATCTCAAGAAACTGATCAACGCAATGTTGCGTGCTGCTGGCTTGTTGCCGTTTTTCATACGGTGGATCTGCGCATCGCAAAAAAATCAAGAGCGGACAGGATTTGCCACCCGTGCTCGTCGCGTTCATGGAGACCGTCGACCGAGAATGCCGAGGATATTATCGTTCCGATGCGTCCCCACCGCATCGGCGAACCCGTGAAGCGCAAGAACGCGGGCGAGAACTTGCCAAAGAGCGGACAGGTTGCGTTGGATTTTGAGACGGCCCGCTACGCTCTCCATCGGAACTGGGCTCGCGCTGTGCAGCCGCGGCCCGGGGAGACCCGTGGCCGCAGTGGTCTCTGGCAGGACTTGGATCCCAACAAGAAAAAGTCGAGCAACTGGCGCTTTGCGGAGGTCGTGCATGTTCCTGATGAAGTTTGCAAAGGGTGCCATGGCTCGAACCCAGTGGGCTTGATTCACTGTTTTCAGTGCGACACCTTGCAAGAGCACGTGCGAGACATGAATAAAATCACCCGAGTTGCTTGGCTGCAACAGAGGGCCAATAACATCGGCGTTCCACTCGTGATGGAGCAGATCGAGACTCAGATTCTCACCCAGCAGAAAGATGCTCATGGCAACCGTAGCGCAAAGGGAGGGCTCGGAATCATGAAAGACATCACGAAGAAGGCCGTACTGAGGAACAAGGAGTACGGAACCTTGTACGAGCGCTTTATCAACGACCCCTTCTATGCGTACACGGCTGCTCGGTGCGCCCGGACGCCTTCTGCCCTCGAATTCATCAAGAAGGTGGCCTGTTGCATCATCCCCAGCTTCGAGCGGACGAAGGAGATGATCAAGGGAATCGTTGCCGTGCCCAAGTATGCTGCAAAGCTAACGCTGGTGCCACCTCAAGAGGATGTCAAGGAAGTCAACCCTGATGACGTGTTCGTTGTTCATGGATGGCGGCAGGTTCTTGCAAGCGGAGCAGTTCGCGGCCCTGTACGGAAGCTTAGACAAAGACCAGCGGTACAAAGTGATGGGGTGGACCAAGGATTTCCACTCGATCCGTCCTGGTGGATTTGCTCTGCTTTGTTGAGAGTGAAGTCCCATTCATCCAAGTTCCTGGTCGCCATGCACCCTCGCCTGCCGTTGTCGGCGTGACGAGCAAACCAATCCCTCAGTTCCGGGAAGCCGGCAGATTGGCAATGGAGTCAATGGGGCCGCTGGGATCAGTCGTGGGACCCTTGGTGGGAGGAGGAGCAGAACTGGCGCTGAGCGGATGCAATTTCAAATCTTCGGCAGACATCCACTTACATTTGAAATGCCAAGCTGTTGTATTTATTTGATCATGTTTGCCGGAGATCAATTGTACAGGAATGAGTACTGCCTCGCGAGAGCGACGGCCGGGGAGGTGGAAGACCTTAGCTGGCCACTGCTCGAGTTCGAAGTATCCATTGCCTGGGAAAGACCTCAGGCTGGTTGGGTTTACTTGGTTGTGTTCATCCCTAACATGTGTCCTCCTGTTTCATTGTCGGTCACGGTGTATTTTACCATGTGATGTATTTATCAACCTCATTAACCCCAATTGCATGAGTGTCTCACTTAGCTTCGTCTTACTCGCTACGCATTTAGCCTGTCCTATACAAACACAAGAGCGCAAACCCAGACTTACACGGACACAATCACACACACAGACAAGCGCACACACACATGAGCACACACACAAACGCCAACGAAACGGACACACAACACCAAAGACACAGCTGCACACGCAAATGCAAACACGAGCATGAGCAGACACGCAAACACAAGCGCAACCAAAATCACAAACACACATACACACACACACATATAACGCAAGCACGCGCACTAGCACAACCACAAGAACATGCACAAATACGGCCAAGCGTGCAGGCGCAAACACACAGATACAACCATTACACAAGCGCAAACACTCTCATACGCGGACAACCGCAAGCACAAACACACAGACACACACCCACCCACCCACCCACCCGCCCACGCCCGCCCGCCAGCCCGCCCGCCCGCCCGCGCGCGCGCACGCACGCACGCACCCACCCACCCACCCACACACACGCGCACAACCGCGCACACCCGCACACACCCGCGCACGCGCGCGCGCACGCACGCACCCACGGACGCACGCACACACGCACGCACGCACAGACACACACACACACACAGACACACAGGCAGACACATACACATGGGCGCTGACAACACGAACGAAGACACAGACACATGCGCGAACTCGCATGGACACAGGCACAATCAGACAATTACAATCACAAAGCGCAAAACACAAGCGCACACACATACACCAATACAACACAAATGCAGACACAGATGCATCCACAAACGCGCACACACACACACACAGACATGCACACTCAAACACAAAACGCAAAATACACATTCACAGAAGTACATGAAGACACACATGCACACACACACACACACACAAACAAAGACACTGGAACACCAAGAGCGCTGCACAAACGCACCGCATGCACGCATGCACGCACGCACGCACGCATGCACGCATGCACCTAAGCAAGCAACGCAAGGCAAAGCAAAGCAAGGCAAAGCCAGGCAAGGCAAAGCAAGGCAACGCAAGGCAGGGCAGGGCAGGCAAAGCAGGAACGCACGCGCACCCGCCCGCCCGCACACGTACACGTACAGGTACACGTACAGCACATGCGCGGGCACACAGGAGAGCAGCAAAAACATACAAACACATATGCACTTGATTACACATGTAGGACTGTTTGAACTTTGGGTTTGTTTTGTTGGCTCCTTCAGGTGGTGCTGCACGCTGGCGCCTGTGCCACACCTCTGGCCCAGCAGGCGCATGAGTATGGGGCTGTGGCGGTGGTGCTCACCTCCAAGCCAGGGCCCCGAGGGATGGGAGCAAGGTCTGTCCAGAAGAGCCAGGTCATGCAACAGGCACCAGGACAGGGTTGACTTGCGACTTGCCCAAAGGCAACGTTGAGTTTAGATTACTTGAAAAAGAGGCTGTGGTCGTTCCACCCGTCTCATCCTTTGCTAAAACGGGTTCGTGTAAGAATCGAGGACTGGCTTACCTTTCAAACAACCCCAACAAAAGGTCCACCCCAAGAAGCACCGATGGGAACCATCTCCGGGTCCGGGCAAGGCCTCCACAGGGCTTTCCACAGAAGCTGCCCACCTTCGTGTCTGTGGAGCTGGAGACGCACATGAAGCACATGAAGGACACAGGTGCTTTGCCGGGAAATCCATGGTCCGGGGTGCCCACAAGATGCACATGGGCGGTTGCGGGCGTCAACCTTTCTCACCCGGCAACAAGGGAACCATGCCAAGGAGGATGAACAAAACCGTGTGTGTTGCTACCAAAGTTCCACTTTTGGGAACCATGCCAAACTACAAGGTCTTTCTCTGGAAGCGACGCCGCATGAGGTCAATATTTTAGTCGGGCTTCTAATGTTGCAGTACTTTGTTTCGGCGCCAGACCGGGTGCCAAGGCAAGCTCAGCATCTCGGAGTACCAGCCACAGCCCCCTGAGGGCTCGGAGGTTGTGGCCAACTTCTCAGAGGAGGCGGCCGCAGTGAAGCGCGAACCTGGAGCCAGGAGGAAGCAAAACCGGCTGACTAAGAGGGGTTCACTCTGGGGCCACTTGGGTCCCCCTATTTTTCAATTCAAGGGAGTTGGGGTGGGACAGAGGTCCTGTACATGTCCGCTTTTGGGATGTCTAAACCATCACAGTCTGGGGCCAATTTACCGTGAGTTTCCCTTTGGTGGGGTGATATTTAAGGGGGGTAAACTCCCACCGACCCTCTGGACGCAACGGCAGAGAGAGAGAGAAACTCCCACCGAACAAACATAGAAGTGCACAGTTGCCCACCCCTCTTCATGAACAGTCATCTTGCACAGGGGCTGCACGTGCACCAACCTCCAAACATCATGGGACGGTGTGCGTCCATGAAGGCACCAAAATCAAACTGGTGGCTTCTCGTGGGTTTCCCCCCCCCAACCCCCGCCCGAGTATTTTAAGAGAAATGCCACCACTTCGTCCATTTTCACCCCCTTTCGAGGTTCGGATCTTCCTGGCGGCGGAGGCCGCGCATGAGGATGCCGCCACCTGGTTGGACACCCGGGACAGGAGCTACGAGCTGATCAAGAGCGTGGCTCTCGCGGAGCTGAGCGAGGCGCGCCAAATTCGAGCTGTTGACGCGAAAGCGGCGAGTGCCGCCAAAGCTTTTCGTGGCCGGACAGGGGGGGAAGTCCACAGCGGCACGCCTTTTGCAGGGGTTGGGGGGTTCGAAGGTTCAACTTCTTGAGGCTGGTTTCTGCTCTTACCCCCCCCATCAGATAGGATATTTCGGCAATGTGTCGATTCTCGAAAGCTGGGTGTTCTTTTCCCTCCCGCCGCCGTCAGGCGCTGGAGGATGCGCGGGAGGCGGTGAGGAGAGCCATGCGGAAGAGCTGCACGCAACCGTCGAAGTCCAAGTTTGATCAGCGCCTCGGTGAATTCGGGACGAGGGCCGACCTGACGGGCCAGCCTTGAAGTGGTGTTGCATCTTGAGGAGTTCCTCATCCTTGCTTTGCTTCTGCGCCATTTGGAGGGTAGTTTTGAGGATGTCACTTTCATAAGCACAGTTTAGCGGCGCAAGAGGAACCTCCCGGAAGAGTAGCCAAAAAACAAGCAAGACGCGGGAAGGACGCAGCCGTGAGCAGTTCTTTTCAGTTTGTTCATTGGTTTGCTTCTTGTCTGGAGGGGGAGGTGGGACGCCTTCTTGTTTGTTTGTCTTTTCTGCTGGTTGTTTGTTTGTTTGTTTGTTTGTTTGGTTGGTTGGTTGGTTGGTTGGTTGGTTTGGAATGGTTGGGTTGGGTTGGGTTGGGTTGGGTTGGGTTGGGTTGGGTTGGGTTGGGTTGGGTTGGTAGGTTGCCCGGTGGTGGGTTGGTTAGGTTGGGTGGGTTGGTTGGGTTGGTTGGGTTGTGTTGGGTTGTGTTGGGTTGTGTTGGATTGGGTTGTGCTAGGTTGGTTGGGTTGGTTGGGTTGGGTTGCGTTGCGCTGGTTGTTTGGTTGGTTGGTTGGTTGGTTGGTTGGATGGATGGATGGATGGTTGGCTGGGCATGTCCTGACTTGGAGGCTGGTTTGGGGTCGAATTTAGGCTGCCTGGCAGGTCTTGGGCTGGTTTGGGGTTCATCTACGGGCTCGGAAAATGGCATATTCAGTTGGGTGGGTTTAGGATTGGCTTTGGGTGGGTTTGGTTTGTTGGGGGTGTGGGGCAACGCTCGCAACAGCTGGTCCAGATGATGCTTTCGATGTTGCCGCCTTGAGGAAAGAGCAGTGCTAGTAAACAAACAGACCCGGGAACACGACAGGCGACACGCCTACGGGCGTTCTGGGTGGGGAGCCACAAGGGACGACAGCGTGGCATGAATTGTCCGCCTCCTCCGGCGGATAGGATCGATGGCCCGACGGAGCACAAGATCCTGCAGTGCTATGGGTTGCAAGAGTCGCTTGGCAGAGGAGCTAACGCCAAACCGATTCAATGAACTTATTTGGATTCATGGGGCCGTGCCCTTGATTGACCGTAGGTCTGCGCCCAAGCGCGAGCGGAACGGAGGCCGGGCATGGGCGAACTGCCGGTTGGGGGGGGCGGGGTTGGCTCAAAGCTCTGACTTTCAATTAGGGGGGAAATCAAATCGACCCTGCCCGGGATTGCGACCACGTCTCCCATGATTGTGTTTGTGACTTGGTGAATCGTAGAAAGCATTCACCCGGGAAGTTGGGCTCACGCGAGCAGCTGCCTATGTTCTCGATGGGGAAAACCCTGGCACGACCCCCTCAAATTTATGGCTTCATTGAAAACCAGCCCCCAGACCCAGAGACCAGGACGCGGGCTCCCAGGGCTGGACCTGGAAAAACTCCGGGACCTGCAGCTGGACCTGCACGAGTCTGAAAGCTCGCTGCAGGACGTGGCTCCGAAGAGAAAATGGTCGGGTATAAGGGAAGGGTAGCCTTTGAAGACTGAAGGGCAGGGACGGGCGCTGGCAGCTTTTGGTTTTGCGGGCGAACGTCTACTGCGCCATGAGGGCTGTGGGATGGCTTCTGATGGCTGGTCCGTGCCTCCGGCGGGATTGGGTGCATATGCTGCTGTTCTTCTTGGCTCCTGAGCCCAAAGAAGTCGATTCAGGGGCACGGCAAAGGGAGCCGTCGCAACCTAGTAGAGCCATTCAGGACCAATAACTCGGCGTTGGACAAGACGCCCAAACATCTAGTCGAGTGAATTGAGCTGCTTGACTCCCTTGGCGAGGAGCTTGCGGCAGCCAAGGCGACGCCGGGGGAAGGGTAGGGAGCGAAGCTAGTTGCCGTTTTCCACTCCAAGCGGCTGCCAAATTGCCGGTTGGAGGCGGGAGATCCTTTTTGAGTGATGTGTCAAAGGAAATTAAACGGACTTTCAAAGGCTCCAACATGCCCAAATCATGGGATGGAGTAGTCGCTTGATGTTTTGAACTTCACGTTCTCTTTTTCTAAGCAGAGAAGCAGAGAGCAAACTTCACGAATCACAATTTGGAATCAATTTGCTTTCCGTTAAGTTCATCGTCTTGATCCACACTCTTCCTTCTCATCGTTTCGATCACTCACATGTTCCCTCGGATGTCTGGAAGTTCCCCCCAACAACAGGCCCCCCCCCCGCTTCAGGGCTCCCCTGTGGACGGACAACCTAGGGCACCAGTTGGTTTAGCCCGGACTTCATAGGGTTTCATTTCTCCCAACTGAACAAGGATTTTTTGTCCATCCAGAGCCTCCTTGTTGCCAATTCAGTTCGAGCTGCATGTTTTTTATTGCCTGCAAATTGACACGGGACCGAGGGTTCTCGGGAGTCCAAGGGGATGGGGGCCGCAGCCTGGCTCAGCGCTCGCCACTTCCGCTTCGGAGCTGCGCCATGGCCCTGCTCCGCGCCGCCACGCGGGCCGCGAAGGGGGCGGCCGCCGGAAAGCTGCCCCAGAGCCTCACGCAGGCCGGGCTCCAGAGCCCATTTTACACTTGCTCGCCTGACTTCAGTGAGTGAAACCGGCGCTTGTCACTTCACCTGCATGTTGAACAAAGTTTACCTGTCGAGAGTTCCCCCCTCGCCAAAAGTGCAGTTCTCCCATGGGAGGGATTCGCCCAATTTTTTTCCATCGGGCCCGGGCCTCGGGCCGATCCTCAGGCCAGCAGCAACTCGATCCCCTTCGTCCCGGTGGACTGGGTCTTCCGCTTCTTCCCGCGCTGGACCCGCGACAAGGTGGGGGGTACTTGGTGGGGCTGGACGGGGGGCAGTTTAGGGAAAAACGGTGGCAATCCTAGGTGAAGCGGCTTTTAAAAATCCAGCGTGCTGCGGGGAATCTTCCATGGAGTGCCCAACACAGGGCACTCCATCACAGGGAAGGGGACGGGAAGGAATCCGAAGACAAATGGAGCACTGGGATGTGTTGAGGCTGTAGCTGTTCAGGGCGTGCCGGTGGGGTGGTGCTTTTAGCAGAGGGATGCCCCTTGCGCACTTGTTTCCTTGGTTTGACGCGCTGGTGGCAATCAATGCCACATGAAGTTTGATGCATTACTTTGCTGGGCAGGTCTGACTCCTGCCACACTTGCCCAGTGGCACACTTTTTTCCATGTGTCTAAATGTCAACCCACAAAAAGAGACGTCCAAGTGAGCACATGGTGACATCAGCGCGAAGAGGTGCGCTTCCTGGTGCGCTACTACCAGATCTCGTTCTTCATGGGCCGCGGGGCAGCAAACGGGCAGAGAGAGGGGGATCAAACATGTGGCAAAAGAGCCGCAAGAGGGCACTGTGGGTGGCCTTTGGCTGAACGAGGCCTTGGTGGCCTCTACTTCTTCGCCCACCCGCCGTACCAGGGTGATCACTATGACCACTTCGAGAAGAGCTGGATGTACGAGTGGGCCTGGAACTGAGACTTGAGATCAAAAGCGCAGGTTCGCGCACATGTCACAATGATGTACAAGAAAGGGGGGGTTCTTTATTTTCAAAAGCAGAGGCGTGTGTGAGTGAGCATTGGAAAAAGAACAGCTGCCTTTGCTGTACTTGCGTGCTCGCAAGTGTGCCACTGTGCGTAGCATGCCACGCGCTGAGACGGAGAGCCGACTGAAGAAGACAGGGCAGCTTGAGGAGAATCTGCGGGTGAAGGTTCACCACTTCTATCCGCAGACCGAGTGAGGGCCGAATCTTGAGGGCTTCAACTCGCTTTGGCACTAAGAACTCTGGCCTGATTTCGCCGTAAAAGACAATATGTGCCAGAGATGCGTGCTTGCTGCTGAAGTTCACGAGCCGATGCCCGGCTCTTTCCGAGGCATCCATTTTGGCGGGGTCTGTGTGAGGGTCGCTCAGTGTCTCCTTGTGTAATGGTGGTGGGGCTGATTGACGGTGCCGCGCCCTATGAAACCGACAGGTTTTTCGACCCGTCAACTGCACGTCCTCGTTCTGTAGGATTCTTTGCAACCTTCTTTTGTTGGTGAAACAACTCATTGGATTGAGCGGTTGGAAGCCACCCCCGAGATTCGTTCGCCACAACATGTTTTGTCCAACAAGCTGCATGCATAGTCCAAAACCCCCGCCGTTTGTGAAGCCAATGTGAATCCCCTGTAAGGTGCTAAAGTAGTTGTGAGCGTGGCCCTCTATGGAAACCACGAAACGGGGGGAATGTTGGCGCAGCCTTGCCACCAGCCGCAGCCTGGCTCGGCGCAGAAGCGAAAAGGCAAGCCTCTTTCTCCGCGCGGGGAAAGGACCGGAGAGCCTTTTGAGGTCTGACCACTTTTGCTTCAGAGGGTAGTCTTGAGGCCATTTTCATGGACCCAGCCGAGTGGGCAAATGAGTCTGAAGAACCTGCCACGACCCTCAGAAGGAGAAATGAGCCATCAACACCGGGTGGGCAGGTGAAGGCAGGAGTCAGTCCGGTCTTTCTGGTCAGCCTTCTTGCCACAGGTTCTGGTGCCTTTGAGTTAATTATTTGGTTCCAGGCTTTGATTGTGACTCGAACTCTGTTTTCGAGCGACGGTTGAGCGATGAGCCATGGGTGCCAATACGGCCTTTTGTCAGGTGACTCTTCGGGAGGGGGGGGCCAGGCGCGGCCAGGCCCCAGGCCTGGGCAGCTGGTGGGAAAGGCGCCCTGCCCAGACGAAGGAGTCCCGAAGGGCCTCTGGTGAAATTCAGGCTTTGCAAAGGGCAGCCTCATGTGGGCTGCCTCCGCAGCCTGTGGTTTGAAAGGTTTCTCATTCTGGTTTCCCTTCTTGAGCCCCACAAGTTGTCACGCAACATCGCTCATTCCCCTCCCATTCGGTTTTCACCGGCGAGGCCAGTGATCCCTTGAAAGGACCATGTCGCTCCTCCGAGTCGCCGCCTCCCTCGGCAAGCGGCCGCTGCCCACGAACCTGGTGCAGGCGAGGAGCGAGCGCTCGGCCGAGATCCGCTTGGCAAGCAATGGAAGGAAGCCTGGGTTCCTAAGCCGGGATACTTTTCGGCGTTCACGGATGGCACTTTTCGATTTGCACGGATGGTCTTTGGGTCGTTCAGCACTGAGAACCTTTTCCCGCAGCGGGCCGGGAGGCCAGCAGCAACTCGATCCCCTTCGTGCCAGTGGATTGGGTCTTCCGCTTCTTTCCTCGCTGGACCCGCGACAAGGTGGGGAGACGGGTTCCAGCCCAGGAATTTGCATTGGGCAAGCTCATGCAAAACGGGAGGCGTGCTCAGGGTTGTCTCCCAAAGACCGGTTTGTCTTGAAGTGTGCCGCGAGGTGCGCTTCCTGGTGCGCTACTACCAGATCTCGTTCTTCATGGGCCGCGGGGCAGCAAACGGGCAGAGAGAGGGGGATCAAACATGTGGCAAAAGAGCCGCAAGAGGGCACTGTGGGTGGCCTTTGGCTGAACGAGGCCTTGGTGGCCTCTATTTCTTCGCCCACCCGCCGTACCAGGGTGATCACTATGACCACTTCGAGAAGAGCTGGATGTACGAGTGGGCCTGGAACTGAGACTTGAGATCAAAAGCGCAGGTTCGCGCACATGTCACAATGATGTACAAGAAAGGGGGGTTCTGTATTTTCAAAAGCAGAGGCGTGTGTGAGTGAGCATTGGAAAAAGAACAGCTGCCTTTGCTGTGCGTGCGTGCTCGCAAGTGTGCCACTGTGCGTAGCATGCCACGCGCTGAGACGGAGAGCCGACTGAAGAAGACCGGGCAGCTTGAGGAGAATCTGCGGGTGAAGGTTCACCACTTCTACCCGCAGACCGAGTGAGAGCCCAGCGTTTCAGTGCCCGTCTCTGACGCAAACGGCTTTTTTGGATTGCGCATAGGTTGGATGAAATGGGCAGTTCATGCAAAAAGCGCTGCTTTGGCTGAAGCTGTGTTGTGGCGAGCCATGGGCTTGGTGCGGGTTTTAGCTGGAATTATGGACAGTTTTGGGCACCCCTGCCAGCTTTGTGGGTTCCGTTTCCGAAATTCTGGCAAGTTTCCAGGGGCGCAGCCCCAGTTTAACAAGGGATGCTTGGTGGGAGGAAGGCGGCTTGCGGATGCTGCCCTCGGCTCGAGCAAGAAATCCGGGCCATGAGCCCCTCCCAGAACACCCGTCCCGATTGGTGTGACCAGTAGAAATCATCTGTGGTTTTCTGGGCAGGAAATCACAGACACACAAAAACATGTTTGTGGTTTCCTCCGAAAGGCAGCCGCAGGATGGATAGTTTGTCTCACTTTTGTCAAAGCCCAGGCCCTGGTTCAGCGTCCTCAAGTTTCCTTCACGCTGAGAAACCTCCTTTTTGGTCACCTTGAGTTAACGGACCCCATGGGTCCGCTTGTTAAGGGAACGACCCAGGCTTGCGCCGCGTTATTCTTTGAGTGCCCGGGCGCCAATGATCCGCGCCATAGCGTCGCTGGGCCCGACGTCCCACAGGCGTGGCTCGCTTAGGCTCGGTACCCTGTTCACCTTAGCTTCAGGGAAGCCCAAAGGAAAACCGGCATTCTTGGGGGTCCAAGACCCCAGCTACGCAAGTGCATGCCCGCATCAGCTATCAGTATCGACGTGTAGGGGCCCTTTTGCGCACCCCCCAGAAAGCTTGATGAGACGATTCTAAGAACCTGGAAAGGGAGCCTTTGGTGTTTTCCCTTTGTTCAGGAAATGGAATGGCCATCTTCTCGCATGCGAATGGGCGAATTTGGGAAGCTTCAGCCAGTTGTCGTTCCCACCCCAAGCGAAGCCAACCTTTCACTTTGGCGTTTAGGGTTTGTCTTCTATATCCAAGCCCCCCTTAAGAGCATAATGATATACAAAATGCAGCAACAACATATGTTATTGGTGGGGGTGGATGCTTCGGGCCCGTTTTGATTTTTGTTCGTTTGGGGTATTTGTCTTTTTAGGGTCTTGGGGGGGGGGTTCGCGAGTTGGCGTCCTCCAGGTGTCTGCGTCTGGCGAGAGCCCTGCTGGTGGTGGCCTGCGTTCTCAGCGTTCAGCTGCTGCGCCCCGCGCGGATGAGCTTTTGGGTCATGGAGCTTGCAGGCGCCTTTTTCTAGTGGGGAGCCCATGTAGGCGCCAGTGATCCTAAACGGGCGTTCCCAAAAGAAGCTCCTCTCAAGGCCTAGGACGGCCTGCATGCTCCGCAGGCCTCTTGCAGCTGCTTGCCGCCACCTGCGAGCTGAGAGAGACCTTCGCCGGCGGATGCAATGACGCCCGGCCGGCTGTTTCAGCTCGGGTCCTGCCGAGGATGGACTATCCTCATTTTTTGAGTGGCTTCCTGCAGTTTCCTTTCAAACAATCGTTGGAATGATGCGACCACCCTTTCGTTGGTGAGCTCCACCTTGTCTTCCACTACAAATGCCGGACACGGAACCTTGAGAGAGGGGGTCCGGCCTCAGAGGGAGAGGTTTGCGGTGGTTGGGCGCGATTTTGGGCGGACATCTCCTCCGGGTTCCAACCTTCCAAGAACCCGTCAGGGACTCCCTGACCAAAGCACTGAGCCAACAAGGAACAGCAAGCTCAGTATTTGTGCTGGTCTGTGGTTGCCGGTTCTTGGTGAGTCCAGAAACAGGGGTCAAGTGTAGCACTGTCCGAGCTCTGAGGCGAGGCGGCGGGGGGAACTGGCCGTGGGGCTGACTTTGCAAGCAGCGTGCATGGTGCTCTTCCTGTGCCGCTCGGCCTTTGCAGCGCAAAGGGCCCTTTCCTGGCAGCTGGCTGTGGGCTTTGTGAGTTTGCGCGGAGGGCCATGTTGGGCCATGGGCCATATGCCGGTGGGAGTGAGTTGGAGGTGTACTTGGGGCTGCCAGGGGCGATTGTCTTGCCCTTCTGCAAAGGATGTGTGAGCCTGGCAAGCTCTTGCGGTCAGGTGACAAGGCGGTTCTCCGCTGCACGCTGCTGTCGCTGGAATTCATTGTGCGCCTTGGACGCGGTGAGCCATCCTGGCTCCTTTGAAAGCCGTTGAGTTATGTTCCCCTTTTCGGTTTAAATCTAAGCAAGGTTCCGGATTTTCCCTTTTGAACATCAAACAAGAGAGCTCACTTCGAATCGGCTCCAAACGCAGTGTCAGAGGAACATGGTTGTTTGAAGTCAAGACTGTTGTTGGTGTGGGCGTGCGCGTGCATTGGATCGTGAGAGAGGTGCCAGGCTGCAGATAAACGCATAAAAAACCTGGGATCTGCCCAAAAGCTGGTCCTCCAAAAGGAAATAAGCCAGAACCCACCACCTTCAAATCACGACCAACCGGAGGTTGTTTAAGCAGTGCGGTTGGGCGTAAGCTAGCTAGCGCAATTCCTGGCTGTTGGTTTAGTGCCACAAATGGAGCTATCTAACCATCCATAGCTTGAGGTTGAACGCTCCCTGAGCACTTGCTGAGGCTCCTGTGCGTCCACAGAGACCTGGACTTTGAGGCCGAGGGGCTCAGCCCCTTGATCCTGCGAGCGGGAGCAGGCGCAGGCAGGGCGCAGATGGCTTTTGTTTTCGCCGATCTTCTTTTTGCTTGGATTTGGGGCTAGAATCTACAGTTCCGGCCTGGATGGCAAGATGACAAATCATGAGACTTGTTGAGTCATAGACTTGATTCAGGATGTTATCCTGATATAGCCGCATTTCTGAGATCCAGCTACACGAGGTCTTTTCGAAGTTAGCCAGCCGCAAGGGCCTGGGTTGGATTATTTTTGTTGGAGACATGTGTCGGGCTCACCTGGCTTTCAAGTCCCCGAGCCACTGCAAATCACTAGTTGAGGTAAATGCAGGTGCCCGATTCTATGCCTGATTGGGGTCTCCATGTTGCTGCTAGATTCAACGCGCTCGCTCGTGGAGTTTGCAAGCTACGGATTGGAGGGTGGTTTTGCGGACCCATCGCTTTAAGCATTGAACGAGACGCAAAAAGAACAGCAAGAGAGGGATTGCTAGGGCCACCGCAACGTCCAACCGTTTTCCAGATGGGATTCTCCACTGGCACAAGGCATCGCCTGGGTGTGCATTGCATTGTGCTTCGAGGCAGGGCTCGCGGTCCTCTGGCTGGGCGGCCAATTTCTTGAACAGGGTTTAGGGCTCACGGGGCGAAACCAACTTCTTGGTGGCCC
The DNA here is from genome assembly GCA_963377175.1 of Effrenium voratum. Lineage (NCBI taxonomy): Eukaryota > Dinophyceae > Suessiales > Symbiodiniaceae > Effrenium > Effrenium voratum. The sequence goes on along the minus strand of CAUJNA010003845.1, from coordinate 248,538 downwards.
CAGGCCATGCTGGAAATTTGGAAATTGGGGATCAAGCCGCAAATCTCCCCATAAGTTGGAAGCACAAAAGCTTGCTTGGTCTTAGCAGGACTGTGCGCAGGGAACGTGACAGGGACTCTTGGCCAACCACTTGCCAACCACTATGGGGCTCTTGTTGTATGGGACCACTATTGGGTTCTTGCATGGTGTGCCTATATTCCCTAGCAAGAGCAAGCAAGCAAGTTGTCCTATCACTATCTGCGTCAGGACCCCAGCGGTACGGGTTCGTGGTGCAATCCGCTGACCAAGGCGCAAGACTTTGCCTCTAGGGGGAGTCTTGGGACCTGCGTGGGTCCCATGTTTGTGGCCACCGCCTTCACGTCGATGACGGGCCTCGCGGTGTTCGCGAGGTACGCGCCTCGCCGGCTTTCGTGGGAGGAGTTGACCATGGCTACATGGGACATTCTCCAAAAGGTGGACCCCCTTTTGGTGGTTTGCAAGGCCAAGAGGGAACGAGAACTCTTATTAAGGAGCGCCATATGGGTATGAGCGAAATTAAACCACCAGGGGACCGCAGGTTTTAGTCCATGTTTCCATTTGCCAGGATTCCACCGGTTACCCGATTTTTCACCCACAGCCATATGGGCGTTCAGGTCGTTTGGAGGTGTTTGGCTTATATACCACGTACATGAGGGGAGTAGGTAGCATATGCAGACTCATCTAAACATGGCCTCGACTTGCATGGATCGAACACGAGACACATCCATATTCTGTGTCAAATCTCAAAGTCCTGCTTCCACTTCAAGATGTTCATCCCCATTTGCTTGTGCTTGATCTGCTCAGCCCTGCAGGTTTGAGCCCGGGATGGCAGGTGTCTGGTGTCTGGTAGGCCCTGAGGCCCTGCAAAATGCGAGGATTGGGTGTTCGCCAGCCTGATGAGCGTGGCTCTCTTGGACATGTGGAGGGCCGCCGTGTTGGAAGGCAGGGCTTGGCTTTTGGAACTGAGGGAGCTCCGCGACAGCAACTGAAAAACACTGGGCTCCACCAGTTCCAGCTGTTTTTTTTGTGTGAGACCTCTTTCTGTGACTGTCAGGGGGGAATCCCCTTTCAAGTGACCGCGTAGTCATTGAGATGGTCTACTTTGGTGTCACGGTTAGGCTCGTTTTCCACATCGAGCCTAAAAAGTTCGAGCTTCAATATTGAACCCAGGAATGTCCAGGCGAGATTTGAGGGCTTCGAGTGACCTTCCTCGCCTGCCATGCTGGAAATGCTCCCGGTGCAAGGGATGGGGCCCAGATGGTTTTGGCTTAAGAAGCCTCAGGGGCAGAGCATTCTGGGCCGGGGTTTGGGCGCTTTTGTGGGTTCCCTGAATGTCGCCCAGAGTCAAACCTTCCAAACAAATCGCGATGCTTCCTGAGGTTGACTGAAGTTTGGCCATTCAAACTCAAATCTTGGATCTAAAGATTGCAAGTTTCCTCTTAACGCCCCTTTGCAAGTATCCAAATAGGGCCCCATTTTAGGACAGACCCAGATGTGCGACCATCTCATAAGTAAAGGCAAGCGTGTGAGAATCTGCTATTCAAAGGGTGCTCGCTGACAATCAGTTTTTTTCCCGGTGGAAAGAGAGGTAGGGCCCCAATTTGCTCTTTCTAGGTTTGGCAATCTTAAACCCAGCTCAAACCCCAAAGCAACGCCAAACCAACCCGAAACCAACCCTAAACCAACCCTAAACCCACCCTAGCCAACCCCAAACAAACCCAAAGCAAACACTATACTAACCCTGAACGAGCGTCACACCATCCCACCAAAGCCAGTTCTGAAATACCCTAAACCAGCCCTAAACAAACCCGAAGCTAAACCAGCACTCCGGCCCCCTGCCCTAAGCCAAGCCGAAATGCACACAACCCACCCTAAAGCAGCACTAAACTCACCCTGAACCTTCCCTACACAAAACCTATTCTGGGGGTGTTGACGGTGCTGGCATAAAGCAGGTGCATTTTGGCCAGAAAATGCAATGAAATACGGCATTTTATTTCCTTCCCCCCCCAACCTAGGCTTCGAGAGACCCAGCCCAAATACTGAAAGCATGGTTCCTTTGGGTACGGACCGCGGTCAAACCAGAAGCGACACAAAGCAAGGTGATTCCATAGGAATGCCGCCTCTCAAGCCGTGCGAGCTGTTCGGCGCAATTCGAGGGGACATATAGAGCCACCGGGCGTAATGCCCCACATCAATGATTTCTGCTTACCCTCAATACGTCGTGGGGTATGATAGATGCCCTAAGCTTTTTGCAAGTAGAGGCTTAAAGAGTCCTTGCAATTTGCTGCAAATTACCATGGTTGTTCGGTCTACTTGAACACACTAAGGACTGCTCTTTTTGGCGCGTTTCATTTTCCAGTGGCCATTTCATGTGTTTCGAACCTTTTGCGCTGTTTGCCTCTTCCACTGATGTGTCGCTTCGTCGTTCACAGGTTTTTTTCTCTGACGCCGCGGCAGGTTCGAACCCCCTCGGCGCGAAGCGGTTTCGCAACGGCGCGCTGCTCTGCGCTGTCTTCGCGGCAGTGGCGCTGCGCTGCGCCTGGCGCCGCAACCGGCGCAGCCGGAAGGCGGGGCGGGCGGGCGGGCGGGCGGGCGGGAGGAGGGGTGGGCTAGTGGGTGAGTTGGTTGGGTTGGTTGGTTGGGTTGGTTGGGGTTGGTTGCGTTTGGTTGGGTTTTTTATGTTTGGTTTGTTGTGGGTGGGTCCATCTACCTCATACGTTTTGCCTTGTCAGTTTGGATCTACTTGTCGCCACCCTCGAGGGGAAACCGCTTCTCTCCGTCCACGAAAGCGTGTGAGGAGAGCTTCGATTTCGCCCCGCGGATCAAGCGGGTGGACAGCAGCGTGGAGGACTTCTGAGTCGTCTTCCGGCTTTTCGTCTTTTTCTCTGGCCCAAGGGAGGGAGGAAACCCAAGTGTTTTTGACTTGTTCCTTGACCTTCCATTCCAACTTCATCCCATGCCTTTGCTTCCAGGTCTTGGTTTCACCTCCCAGCATTTGGGCTCCCTTGGAGGGAGCTCGGCATGTGCTCCCTTGGGCCTTCACGTCAATCCGAACGCGAACGCGACTCGGATGGTTTCACACCGTGGCGTAGGCTTGAGGCGAAGACCAGAGGATCAATGCAGTTAAGCCGGAGCTATCCGACCGCAGAATCACATGGCGCCCAAAAAGGGGCTTTACCCAAAAGGAGAGTAAGCAAAACGCGGATTCGCTTTGCGGGTTTCAAGATGGGCGCGGCATCGTGTTTCTTAGCTCGGCCACGGAGCAGGGTGGCTCAAGTGGGACAGAATACCCTCGGGGACTCACAAGCATTTCACGCAGGCGACCGCAGCCTGGGGTGCCGTGGTCAAAACTTGACCTGGAACATGGCCCACATGGCCCTAATTCCCGATAAAGCTCAAGCAAAGAGTTCGTTTGACCACGGTGATTTGATGTGGTGCAGTGATGGCTTGCACAGGGCGCACTGCCATCGAGCGAGCCGCGTGCGCAAGAAGGAAAAGATGGGTTAGAAGGGTTGCTTGCAAACATTCTGTGTTGACTGGTGGGAGAGAGCACTTGAGAGATCTGGATTCGAACCACTTGATGTTTAAAGCGTTAGACCACGCCCAAGCCCACGAGTGAATGGAGCCAAAAAAAGCGACTAAGCTGCAAGACGTCCCCTCCTACTTAGCATGAACCCGCGACAAAGCATGTAAGATTCCACTGTAGAAGGCTCGTCCAGAGTGCCATCCAAATGGGGTTCCAGCAAGCTCCCTTCACCAACATGCGATCTGAAGAGGGGTCTCGCATTTGTCTCGATGCTTCAGCCTTTCGAAGTGGGCCATATATTTTAAGCAACTGTTTGACCTTTGTGACCCGTCTTGAGCATGCGTCAACGCCCAAGCAAAGAAGCATACACGGAGGAAACACCACCCAAGAAACATCAACAAACAAGCTCGTATTGAAAGGGAGCGCCGTAGATTCGACTCCTTTGCCCCAAAAGGCCGCAAGGGCATCACGGGCAGGTGCCTTCAGAGGTGCTGGTTTTGCACGAGGCCTCCCGGTGCCTCCCCGCGCCTCGGTCAGCGCTTACCACTCTGCGGACCTGGGCATGTCGTTTCTGTTGTATGTTTTTTGGTTTTCCCGAAAGCATCGCGAAGGGTTCTTCCGTGCGGAGCCCTTGGACAAGTTACATAGAGCCAAGTTACATAGAGCCAAGTTACATAGAGCCAAGTTACATAGAGCCAAGTTACATAGAGCCAAGTTACATAGAGCCAAGTTACATAGAGCCAAGTTACATAGAGCCAAGTTACATAGAGCCAAGTTACATAGAGCCAAGTTACATAGAGCCAAGTTACATAGAGCCAAGTTACATAGAGCCAAGTTACATAGAGCCAAGTTACATAGAGCCAAGTTACATAGAGCCAAGTTACATAGAGCCAAGTTACATAGAGCCAAGTTACATAGAGCCAAGTTACATAGAGCCAAGTTACATAGAGCCAAGTTACATAGAGCCAAGTTACATAGAGCCAAGTTACATAGAGCCAAGGTTAGGTAGAGCTTAGAGCTTCGGCGTTAGCAGCTATGTAAGTTAGTTTAGGTTTCTAAGGCGCCGGGGCGGGAGTTTGATCGTCGCTCGGGATTGCGACCCTCTGCGGAGATTCGCGTGGTCGAGGTTCAAAAACTGAGGACTTTTTACGATTTTTAGCATGCGCGCGCGACCCTCTGCGGAGATTCGCGTGGTCGAGGTTCAAAAACTGAGGACTTTTTACGATTTTAAACCCTCTGCGGAGATTCGGGTTACGATTTAGCGCGCGCGCGACCCTTGCGGAGATTCGCGTGGTCGAGGTTCAAAAACTGAGGACTTTTTACGATTTTTTGCATGCGCGCGCGACCCTCTGCGGAGATTCGCGTGGTCGAGGTTCAAAAACTGGGGACTTTTTACGATTTTGCATGCGCGCGCGACCCTCTGCGGAGATTCGCGTGGTCGAGGTTCAAAAACTGAGGACTTTTTACGATTTCTGCGGTGCGCGCGCGACCCTCTGCGGAGATCGTGCGCGTCGAAGCGCTCTCGCTGTGGCGCCGTGCGAATGTGTCTTAGTCTCGGCGAACCCTCTGCGGAGATTGTGCGTGTCGAAGCGCTCTCGCTGTGGCGCCGTGCAATATTCTTGCTCGCGAAACGGCCTTTGGAAGTTGTCTCGTGGTTTGCGCGCCTGCTTTCGCAATCCCGCGGTCGCGGGTTCGATTCCCCCCTGGTCCGCGGCAGCTCCGGCTTGAAAATCGCAGCTTTTAAGTACAAACGTAGTACGCGGAGCGTGCTCCTGCAGCTCCGGCTGGAAAATCGTACAGACGTAGTGCGGAGCGTGCTCCCGCAGCTCAGGCTGGAAAATCGCAACTTTTAAGTACAAACTTAGTACGCGGAGCATGCTCCTGCAGCTCCGGGTGCAAAATCGCAATTTTTAAGTACAGACGTAGTACGCGGAGCGTGTTCCCCCACCTCCGGCTAGAAAATCGTAACTTTTAAGTACAGACGTAGTGCGGAGCGTGCTCCCGCAGCTCATTCTGGAAAATCGCAACTTTTAAGTACAAACGTAGTACGCGGAGCACACCCCCGCAGCTCCGGCTTGAAAATCGCAACTTTTAAGTACAAACGTAGTACGCGGAGCGTGCCTGCAGCTCCGGGTGGAAAATCGCAATTTTTAAGTACAGACGTAGTATGCGGAGCGTGCTCCCGCAGCTCAGGCTGGAAAATCGCAACTTTTAAGTACAAGCGTAGTACGCGGAGCACACCCCCGCAGCTCGCAGAGCAACTTGCGCAGAGTCACTTGCGCAGAGCAACTTGCGCAGAGCAACTTGCACAGAGCAATTGCACAAAGCACTTGCGCAAAGCGCTTGCACGGAGCAACTGGCGCAGAGCCCTTACGCAGAGCAACTTGCTCAGAGCACTTGCGCAGAGCAACTTGCACAGAGCAGGCGCAGAGGAACTTGCACAGACCAACTTGCGCAGAGCACATGCGCAAAGCGCTTGCGCGGAGCAACTGGCGCAGAGCACTTGCGCAGAGCAACTTGCTCAGAGCACTTGCGCAGAGCAACTTGCACAGAGCACTTGCGCGCAGCAGCTTGCAGAGAGCAACTTGCGCGCAGCAGCCTGGAACAATGCAGCTTGCGCAGACCACTTTCGTGAGAAATCGCGCGGCGCAGTTCGAGAGGAAAGTAGGATGATGAGATGGAGCTCACATGTGACCATACACACTGAGCATCGCCGCGCGCAGACACGCTCGCCGCAGCGATGTAAAAAGGTGTCTCCGCGGCTGGATGAGCACCTGTGGAAAAATGCTTTCGGGCCAGTCGTCCTCTAGTTTTTTTTTTTTTTTTTTTGGGGGGGGGTGTTACTGCATGGTGGACGCTTGGAGGCGATTTTGCACACCAGCTCCCAGCCGGCTTTCTCTTGCAGAGGTGATGTTGGGATTGCAAGTTTACATTTAACAAGGCGGTTGCCTGGCATCACAGTTTGCACAAACAAGCGGACTGCCTTCCGCAGTTTCCAAAAACAAGGCCGGAAGGTTTTTTTTCTTGAGGGGGGGTTCGATTGGGAGGATTGGATGCTCGCTCTTAGCAATTTGGAGCCAGCAGCCGAAAACCGAGAAAAAGCGAAAACGCTGGGCTCTTGAGGTGATGTGGGACAAGGTGCAGATCCCGGGGCTGCCGCTGCCACAGGTCTGGGATGCCGCGAAGGGCTTCCCCGGGGCCCCAGGAATCGAGCTGGTGGACAGCTTCCAGGTGCGACTGGGGGAGCTGTTCCTTAGGGTTCAAAACTTTGATTTGGCTGAAAAATGAAGAGGTCTTCTCCCGGTGGCTAATGCTTTTTGAGGTTGAATATCAACCCAGGTCCTTGGCACGTGTGTTTTGGGGTGTGGGAGCCACCACTGCTGAAGAGCTAGCGGTTGCCAGGACTTGGTCAAGGCTCAGTGTGTTTAGGGTATGAGTGGCCAAACAAAGAAAGTGAAACTTTGATTTGCAGAGGCAGTGGAGTGCCTAGTTTCACGACACATTTCTTCACAAGCTCGTTTGGAGAATCAGTCATTCGTTACATGTGCTTGCATGGGGCCCCCTCATAGTTGGCTTCGCGTTGGGGCCACGACGGGGTCCTCATCAATGTTGACCCCAGATCTAGACAGGCGGATGACTAAGTGGTGTTTTCACGATAAGCGAAAGGTTTCCCTTGTTTTCCTTTAAGACGGGTCCTTTGTCAATGTCACGCAAAGTGTCCTCTGCTGTCATCGAGCGGGTTGCCCTTCCACCCAGCCACCACCCATGAAGCAATCCGCTTTCTGAACTGGGCTGAAGATGTCCTCCTCTCCTGCCAACTCACGTGGACGATCGTGAAAGGTTCCAATAACGTTTTTTTTGGAGAGAACTTGCTGGAACAGCGCAGCCCATCTGGCTTCTCTATTTTGCTTGGCAGCTGCTTCTCGCACGCGAGGCATGACATGTGTGCATCGCATGGGATGGCAGGTGTCACCTCACGTCTAGTTGGAAACAGACGGTGCTGGTTTCAGTTTGGTTCCAACAAATTACCAGTACCATCTGGTCCATTTGCTCGTTCCAAAAGCGCACCTAGCGCAAGTACGCCCGACGAAAAGGCAAGTACTGAAGCAGCCATGAAGTGCTCTTCGCATGGGGTTTCTTTGAGCACTGTTGGCCAATGACCCCGCGCAGAGGAGGAGCACCAGAGCAGCATTAGAGGAGCTCTAGAGGAGCACTAGCAAGCCAGCATGCAAGCGGGCGAGCGCGCAAGCAAGCAAGCAAGCAAGCATCGTCACGCATTGTCACACTTTGAATCCTACTCGGGCTTTGAGCGGGCCGGCCCGCCCACCCAGCCCCAGAGGTGCATCCTGTTTGTGCTCGCCTGAGCTTGGCCATGATCGCCCATGAGATGTCCAAAGTGCCGTACCCCATAGGCGAGGCCATGTTTGAGCCCATCGGCGCTTGGTAACAAGGGGCGCTTTGGTGCTTGCTTCGCCTTCTGCAGCAATGGATTGATTAATCACGGACATGTGACTAGGGGTAGCCTTTGGCAAAAGGGGGCGTTTGCTGGAGAGTTCCGGCAGTCTCCAGGCCGATGCTGTTGGGGTGCCTTTGTTTTTGGTGACAGATGCGCCCACACACAAAAAAATAAAAGCAAGACAAAGCATGGCAACCACATGACCAACGCAACGTTTCGCTGCCAAAGGCGAGTTCCCTTTCTTTCACGTCCGCCGTTACTGCCAGGCTGGAGCAGTACCTTCGATCTTATGAAGAAAGGCCGCTGGGCCGAAGTGGAAGTCGCGTTGAGACTCAGCATTTTCTTTTGGGTTCGATGCTTGTCTGCGGGGGTGCAATTGGAGACTCCCCACAATGTTCGCTTCCAATCAAAGCAAGCAGCAGCTGAGGCAATCCCCAATGGATCTCTAAGCATCTCCTCGACTACTGCCTGAACCCGGACTCTGCGGTGTGCCCTGCCATGACGCCAGCCCCACCTGGCAATGGATAAGCTTGGCGCAAACGTTGGCTTTTGAGGGCCAAAAGTCCATGGGATCATACAGGAGGCCATACAATCAGCCTCTGCGAGACTGGCAGTCGCTTGCATCGCCTCATCTCCCACTTACAGCAGGTAAGCAGTGGATGACAAGCCTTTTTTCCCGCAACGCAACGCAGATCTGTTTTTTCTTTTGGCGTGCTGGCACCCGCGTTTTGTCATGGCCCCGAAGGCTTAGGGTACCTTTTTGTTCCTTGTGTCCAGGCGTTCGGGTTGGCGAGGTGGGTGTGCATTTTGGAAGGGCACCCCTTTTTGGGTTGCTTTAAAGGGGTCTAAAGGACAAAATCGGAACCCGCCCTTTGGATCGCCTGGCATTTTTTTAGGGCTGTTTCAGGGGAGCCTGCTGGGAAGCCTTTCCGAAGTGGAGGCGAGCCACATACCATGTGGGCCTTATAATAGGTTAATAAGCGGTTGGCTTCCCTAGGCGTAGCCACCATTCAGACAAGACAACACATGAGCCGAGGTGTACCTCCTTCACTGTGTGCTGGGCGCTGATTCTGCGGCACGTCACCAAGTTGGTGCACCGCTTCTGCAACGAGTCGGCACGAGCCTTTCCTGAGATGCCCATCTTAGACTGACCTCGTCCCTCACACCTACGTTCCACATGGGACGCGAGATGGAGATCCTCGGGCTCCCGGATGGGAATGCCCTGGGAGGTGCTGAGTTTGCCGGCTCCTTGAGTTCCACTACGAGTCTGCGTCTGGCTCGGCAAGACCTCGGCCATTAGGGCTGGCTCCTAGAACCCTTGGCAGACGTTGGGAAAACAGGCAGGATGATTGAAAGATGCCTTTGTCTAGCTGCTGTCTCAAAAAGGCCGTTTTCCCATTGTTTCTTACCAAACCCATCCCAAAGGGGCAGACCCCTGCGTGGAAGTGGAAAATCGGCTGCGCAGCTGCAGAACGAGAGCGGGAGCTGTGGAGTTGAAAGGGGGGGGGGCCAGGGCTTTGCGGCTAGCGATCTATGAGGACGTGTTGCTTTTCTTCGATTCTCTTGCTGTAGCACTGCAAAACCCCCTGTTGATGCTTCCGTTTGCTCACTGCTTTCCCCCTTTTGGTTTTGAATGGAAATTGCCACAACTGGTGAATATTTCATTTGGTTGAAGAGATGCAAGCTTCCTTCCTTGTCGAGAAAATATTTTTGCAACAACTTTTGTTGATGTGAAGGGTCTGACGGATTTGGGCTGACGATAGAAACGTTTGAGACCTCAACAGAAAGTCGGGGGTGGTATAGAATTGGCCTCCATATTAGGCCAACCAGGGTCCTCATAGTACTGTAGGTTTGTCCACAAGACGGTACCCTACCGTACTACCCCAGGTACCCCGCACAGATGTTGCGCCGCATTTTACACAGGGTGAAATTGAGCCATTTGGATTCGCGGGCCTAGCCTTCGCCTGGTCCAGAAGATCCCCCCGGGGGTGCTTTTTGGATGCATGCCTCCAAGGGCACCTGTAGGGAGCGAGTCGCGCGGAACGGGCGGGAACGTCTTGCGCCCCGAGGCCCTGGCCACACTTTGCCTAGCACAGGCTGGCCGACTTCGCAGGCGGGCCCCGGGGCCCGGGGCCCGGGGCCTGGGCGGGCTTGGTTTGGGCATGGGCTTACTTGTTCTTGCTTTGAGTTTTGGGGGATGCCAAGGTGACCTACGGTGGAATGAAGTCAAGTTCATTGAACAAATGCACACACATTCCATCAAATACAGAATTACCACCTAAGTTCAATGGTTTCACATGATTTATCAATGTATTTGTTTCAACCCAACAATAATTATACACTTTTGTCTATGCAAGTTGCTTGTTGTTTGAACAAAACTGTTTAGCAAAGAACTGCTTGGTATCAGACATGTTTTGTTTAATGATAGCAAAGATAAATGTGCTAAGTAAGACAGATCCAAGACAATGAATCATTGTTCCAACGGTTTTACATACTTCTCTTGAGTGTTCATATATGGTGAGCAGGCTTTTTGAACAAGGGCCCTGCTTCTGGCAACTGCCAAGCTGCACGAGGTCTCGGCCCTTCAGGCAGATCTTGCACAACCACCAGGCTGTGCGCAGCGAATCTGGCGTTGCTGTTTCGGGCTCCTGTTTAGCATAGTCAGACTTCCAAAAGGTGATCAAGCTTTATTTCGAGGTCCTCTGGGCATGCGAGCCTAGGATCTGGATCCTCCGCGGCATGTTCATGTTGACTCCCGGGAACATGCCAAACAAGAGGTGTCCGATTTCAAGCCACGCATCTCCGTGCCTTTAGTGGGGGAGGTTTGCATTGAGTTCTTGAGGACGTGCAGTACTTCGCTGACTTCAAGATCGGGGGCCAAGCCATCGCAGCCATCTTTGCTGCTTGGCTTCACGGCGGTTTGGAGCTCCCCTGCGAAATGTCATGGAGAAAAGGGCACCGTTCCCAATGGGAGGCCTCTGAAAACAACAGTCTTTGGCTCCATAGCAATCCAACCACAGGCGGCTACTGCAAGTAGTTTAGTGTGTCTCGCGCACATTGAACAGACACCGCTCATAATAGAGAAAACAGGGGGTTCAAGCTGAAACACTCTTTCTTTTTTCTTATGGGGGGTAATCCCATTCTCCCTTGGTCTCCTTCGTTCCATGCCCCCCTTGTTTCAGGCGACGCCAATTCTTCGGGTGGCCAGGACACCGGCTCCTTCGAGATCGTGGTGCGGTCTTCCCGGTGCACACGCTGCGTGCACCCCACGGCGCCCTATGAGCACGAGCACAGCAAGACCTACCAGGTGGGTTTCATCGGGGGTTTAGGGTTTCATGTGTTTTGTTTATGCTTGGGTTCTTGGAATCTGGGGGTTTCTTCCTGGGGTAGGTGAGAAAATCGAGTTTTTGGTTGCCACTTCCGTACCAAGGGAAATGCTTTGCAGTGATCACGTTGTCATGAGTGTTATTTTCCCACAGCTATATGTGAGCAGATCCATTTTCCCCCTTGTTCCCCCCCTTTGCTTCCCCACTTCTCTGGGATTCGAGGTCTGTCCACTTTGCCAGGGAACCACCTAGAGAGTCCAGGTTGCCGGGCCTTGTCTCCAGGGCTTGCGCCGAATGTGGCGGCTTTCCGTTTGTTTGCTCCATGTAAAGGTCTCTGACGTAGTGGTTTTGACTTGCTTTCCCCTGGTTTGTGTTTTGTTTGATTTCGCGAGGAGAACGGCACTCTAACGCAGCACGTGTACGGGTCCGGACCCTGTACCACAATGCTGGGCTATGACACCGTGCAGGCCTGGCTTCGCTGCTCGCCCCTAACTTGTTGCAGGTTCCATGTTGCTTCAATGTTTGGCGACACCTTGCATCTTTGCCTTCTGCACTGATGGTTGTTGGAAAGGTTTGATGCCTGTTTTTTTTTAAGGCATGCCATGGGGATGCGAATCAAAATGAAGCGGGTGAATGGAAGCTGGGCCCAACACCGAGGCCTCTCGGCATGGCTGGCTGTTGTTCTTCTTGAAGGGCCTTCCAAAATTCCCACATGTGCACATCCTAAGATGGTGCATCTTGACACTGTAAGGAACTGCACCGAATATACTCTTTGCTTGGGCAAGGCACGGCAGCATGCTTCTCCACTATCACCCAGCCAACATGAGGGAAGACGTCTCCGGAAGCTTCCTGAGTACGTTGAACAGTCACTGCGCCCAACCACAGCATCTATCCGTACGCACGTAAATGAGCGTAAACGGCGGACGCACTTGCAGGCTGACATGCGCAAACGCAGGCGTAGATATGTGTGCCAACATGCAGCGCGTTTCTGCATGCGTTTCTGCATGCGTTTCCGCATCGGCATGCATGCGACCCGCCCCAGTTGTTCACGTCTCGAGCTGAACCCGCACCAGGGGGCGCCACTTTAGAGGGAGCCACCGTGGCACACTGCCACCAGCAAGTCGGAGCATACATGCTCGCAAGTTACCGCAAGTTATGATGGCCTTACGCGTGCTTGCAAATGTTTGTTACCTGCGTGTATGCATTTTGCGTGTCATGCATGCGTGCACGACTGCGTGTATGATGCGGGCAAGCTCCGGTCAGGTCGGGCCGAAGATGGTGGCAGTGCACCAGCCCATCTGGGAGCGACTCGGGCGCTCAGGTCGGTTGCACGGGTTTAAATCAGACCGTGGCCCCCTCAACAGGGAGACCTAAATGGTTCGAGGGTCGTTTGGGAGAGGTGACCTATGGGGCTTGTATGCAACACACCGATTGAAGGGCCACTGAACCAGCAGGGCCCCACAAATGCCCCAAATGAGTTTTTGCCAGATCCCAGGATTGTCGAGCACGAGATCCCGATCTTGGACACCGCCAAGTTCGCGGCAATCGTGGGGATCGGTCCCAAGTTCGGCTACAACTCGGTGCAGCTGCTCGCCAGTGCAAGGGGAGGATTTGACGCTGCGATCTTGTGCAGAGGGTGCTTTATAAGGCATCACGTGGCAGTTTCATGGCACTTTAGTGATGCAATGCATGGCCCATGTATTGGTAGCAGCCAGTTTCGGTTGACTTTCAGTTGTGAGTTCGACTTTCCACATTGGGGCCATTGGAAAATGCGCAAATGGCGGCTGGGCACTCCTCGTGAAATGCCGTACATGCTTTTTGTTTCCGTGACATGTGCAGCAACCACAGGGGTCATGTTGAACATGTGCTGCCTGTTCTTTTGGCAGATCCTGAAGTCCATGTGCCGCACTTGGCATTAGTGAGCGAAGGGACATGCAGAAGGGGCACTTGAGCAGAGCAGGTTGCGGGGATCAGAGCGGGTTGGAACCAGTCAGATTCCGAACCAAGGAAGACCTTGCTGATGAACTATCACGTGCCTCGGCTTAAAATGCTTGGGGTGTGCCATGAGTTTCTCTCATGTTACTCTCAGACGGCAGGTGGATGAGTTCTCCATCTGCCTCAACAAGGACAGGGATGGTGGGAAGGTCGGCAGCTGGCTAGGCTGCGACTTGCACGTCAAAGATTGGTCTTAGGAACTGGAGGGGGGAGATGAAAGGCCATTTTTTAAGATCGTCCCGAGGCAGGCTGAAACCCAGGGCTTCCCTTTTTGCGAAGAGCATCAAGACTTCCCTGGGTCGCTCGAACCACCCTGGGTTGAAGTCGGCCTTGTTTGCGAAGCTTTGTGCAGGAGTCCGGCAAGAACGGCTACCTCACCTGGGGTACCGACGTTGTCCACATGGAGCCTTTGCGTGGGGTTTGACGCCAGAAGTGAGACAACCTTCGCCAATTGCGCGGAGAGGCCTATTGGACAATTCAATAATACTTCCAACACTCGCATAACAACTTATGTTGGGGGCGTGCCCCCGTTCCCTTCCGCAGTCGCGGCATGAACAACTTGGCTGGCCCACAGTCCGCATCTGCTCAACCTCCCCTTCAGTCGTAGCTGGCGTTCCTAAACGCCCGGTTTGTATTGACTCTGTGACTTGCCCTGCAAAAAATCAGAGAGCCAAAGAACCCCCTCAAGGAAAAAAATACCGAAATGTTCCACCAAACCCTCGCTTGCCCATTGCCCTTTTCTCCGAGGAGCCGGAAGATGTGGCCACGGCCCGGGTGTTTGGCAAGCACCACTGGGCCACCAACCTGAGCCACATCGCCACCAAGGCGGGTGAGCCAAGCGAAAAGCCCCCCAGCACGACCAGTCTCCCCCCAAATACATATATATATATATATATATAAATACTTCGCTTCGAGCAACCCCCCCCTCCCCTCCACACTCACGAGCTTACGACCGTTACAACAAATTCCTCCGCATCCTGGAGACTTCGACCCCAAATTCCCATCGGCCCTTTTGGACATTGAGCAAAATCAGACTGGCAAGCTGCTCTGGCGGGATACTGGCGGGATCCACTGGCGAATACTGGCAAGCCGCTCCGGCTCGACACTGGCCGGATACTCGGCAGAATCCACCGGCAAGGGACACTCACAGCGGGATACTCGGCGGGATCCACTGGCGAGCCGCTCCGGCGGGATACTGGCGGGATCCCCTGGCGAGCAGCTCTGCCGGGGTACTTGGCGGGATCCACTGGCGAGCCGCTCTGACGGGATACTTGGCGGGATCCACTGGCAAGCAGCTCTGGCGGGATACTCGGCGGAATCCACTGGCGAGCCGCTCTGGCGGGATACTCGGCAGGATCCACTGGCGAGCCGCTCTGGCCGGATACTCGGCGGGATCCCCTGGCGAGCAGCTCTGCCGGGGTACTCGGCGGGATCCACTGGCGAGCCGCTCTGGCGGGATACTCGGCAGGATCCACTGGCGAGCCGCTCTGGCGGGATACTCGGCGGGATCCACTGGCGAGCCGCTCTGGCAGGATACTCGGCAGGATCCACTGGCGAGTCGCTCTGGCGGGATACTCGGCGGGATCCACTTGCGAGCAGCTCTGGCGGGATACTCGGCGGGATCCACTGGCGAGCTGCTCTGGCGGGATTCTGGGTGGGGGCGTGGTGTAGAAGCATCGCAAACTCGGATTCCAACATAAAATCTAACAACCCCTTCCTGTCGGGCGGGGAAAAAACAAGAAAAGAAAAGAACAGGAAAAGACAAACAAACAAACAACCAGACAAACAAACAACAAACTAGCACACGCACACACTAAAAAACCGCAGCCCCCCAAAAAAACATAATACAAATAAACAAAAGAACACGAACCTTGGCGAAAGACAGACATTTGCTAAAAGAGGGTTGGTGTGTTTGGGCCAAAGGATGGCCGGCGTTTGGTTGGGCGTGCGTAAGCTTGCCTGGTGACCAGGACGCCACGAGTTGGTGTTTTTTTGGTCCAGCCTTTAGATTGACAGTCAAACAACTTGAAAGCTCAAAACAATCCAATTGTGGTAGCACCTCGAAAGGCCCCCGCCGCAAAGTGTAGTTTCTCCTCAGCTTCCCTTCAACAAAACTTCCAGATGTAGATGTTAAGCTTCCGGGCACGACCGGGACCTGCTCCATTTTGTGCGGTCTGTCGTTCACAGGCGCGAGTTTACAGGTGGGATGGACCTCCAGGTGTATAAAGTAGCATCCCAGAGGGTGTAGAAGAGCCGGCCCTGTGTGAACCGGCTGGCGTGCAAACCTCCCGCGGTGCAGGCCAATTCTTCCGTCTCCGCCCGGGCCCCGGGCACAGGTGTAGATTTTGTTTGCTGCAGCTGCAGGTGGCCGTTTTCATGTACGCAAGAACAAACAATTGCTGCTCTTTGGGACCTTTCGTGACTGCCGCCCCCTGCGCAAGAGGCCCCTACCTGGATGGTTATTCGATTGAATTGGGGCTTTTCTGGGGGGCGAAGTGTTTCCCGGACCAAAAGGCTCGGAATCCAATGCATGGTGGAAACAGACGGAATATTTGCCAGACGGGGATGCACACTCCAAAGACCCCAAGACGATACGAACTCACACAGGAGATCTTTGAAGGGAAGCTGCAAACCCATTTGGAGATTCAAAGTCCTGTTTGGACCGGAGACCAATCCATGAAAATTGTTCAGAGTAGTTGGATGGGAACGGAATATTGTTTTTTCTCCCCGAAAAGGATTCCAAGTCTTTTTACCCCCCCGCCACCCCCCAGCCACCTGAAAAGGGGTTGGTGGACTCCCCCAAATTGTGACCAAAATTGTGCCTAAAGACGCGCCAACTGGCTGGAGCTCCGCCCAGTCGCGAGGTGTGCCAGGAGGGCTGCGCCGCCATCATCGACAGCGGCACCTCGCTGATCGCGGCCCCGGCGGCGGCGCTCATGGAGCTGGGCCAGCAGATCGGGCACATCGCGGAGGCGGGTCCCCGCGGGCGGGGGGGATGGGGGGCATCAGACTCCCTTAAGCGGAGAAGCGGGAGGGGAGGGGGCGAGGGGTTTTTGCTTTTGTGGAAGGCTGGGATTTTTTCTTTTGGCCATGGATGGTGATGATAGAGGGGCCAAAGAGCCAAAGATTCAAGTCCCCAAAGTCGCTGGGCGGCTGATGGGCCTGGTTTGGAGGGGAAACCGATGTGGTTCTTGGGGTTGAGCACGGAAGCTTAAAACTAGGAGGGTTGCTACCAGGGTGATCCTTTAGATGTGTCCGGTTTCCTATCAGTGGTTGGCTTCTTTTTGGCATACTGACAGGTCCGATTTCGAATCGCCTAGTTGGGAACTCTCCACCCCCATGCTGGTCAAACAAACGGATGAAGAGAAAGTGGCAGCACTAGCACATGCACACCAGGCGCGTGAAAGACAAAGCAAACGGGGCTAGGGTCCTA
The DNA here is from genome assembly GCA_963377175.1 of Effrenium voratum. Classification (NCBI taxonomy): domain Eukaryota; class Dinophyceae; order Suessiales; family Symbiodiniaceae; genus Effrenium; species Effrenium voratum. Next base: position 231,784 of record CAUJNA010003845.1, on the reverse strand, counting down.
CTGTTTGCTTAGAAGTTTGAGTGTGAGTCTACGATGGAAATTGCCGCAGGACTGCTCCAACTTGCACGAGTTGCCCAACTTGCGCTTCAACCTGGACGGGCACGAGCTGGAGCTGCCGCCGCAGGCCTACGTCATGAGGCCAGATGCCTTGGCCCGGCATCCTCTTGCGCTTCCCCGTGGGTGCTGAATAGCCCAGAATTCTGGTCATTTCTTTCGAATGGAACTATAAATCAAATCATATTTTGCCCTTCCTCATTTTGATGATGATGCTATTTTGGTCCTGGAAGGGGCAGTACCCAGTAACCCCAGTACCAGTCCAAAACCATTTTTCCCTCGAAAAGGACCCCGCCGGCGGCTTTAACGCAATGGCTTCGAGCGAAGCCGCGCCCAGGGTGGTGGGTGCAAGCGTGGAGGCGGACAGCATCTGGGACCTGCTCTTCTTTAAGCCCAAGATCCGCAAGATCGACTCCTGCATGCCCGCCTTCATGGCCGGGGTCCCTGAACAGACTTGTGCGCCTATGGTCCATGGGTTGGGGCATTCTCGAAGGTCAGCCAGTATGTCCGGCTTTTTTTTTGCAGGTCCTGTGGGGCAAGAGCAAAGCTTGACCCTAACTCAATTGATCAGACCGAAACAAGCTCTCACCTTCACGGGGCAAGCCGAAGCGATTGGAGAGCTGACCTAGTGCCGGGAAAATGTTTGGATGCTTGGCCTGTTTTTTTTTCTCCCCTTAAGGACCCCTTAGCTTGTTTTCAGGGCTTTTTGGGACAAAAGAGGCTTTTTTTAAATGGTGGTGGCTTTAGGCGTCAACTTTTTGGGTTGCCTTGTCCCAGTTCGTGTGGTGCTTACTGGGTGGCGTGCGTTATAGGAAGACTGCTGGACCGAAACCAAATCGATTTGGTCAAGGCCCTCTTTGAACGATTCTTGGACTCCAAGTAAAGTGTGGAGTATTTGATACGTGCTTTTTTGCTTCTCCCGACGGCCATGGGTCGACCCGATACTCCCTGCGCGCGTTTGCTTTCTCCCTGGGTTGGGGCCGGGGGTCGCACACACAGAGAGAATTCAGCTTTCCTTTGATTTTCTGAGGAGATGGACATGAGCACCCAGCTGGGCCCCGTGTGGATCCTGGGCATGCCCTTCTTCCGCCCCTTGCTTGCAAGGTGATTTTAGGTGCATCCTCCAACCATGGACGTGGACAGAGGGGTTCCTCAAAAGGAACGCTCCTGTCAGCTTCCAGGATTGTTGGAGGGAGGGTAAGGGCCCCTGCATTTGGGCAAAAGATTGCCAACCCAGGCTACTACCACACCACCTTCAACCGGGAGCGCCAGGTCATGCGCTTCGCCAAGGCAGGTGAGGACTGCGAGCCCCAGTCCATTCGTGCCCGGGAGGATGGACACTCGAAAAGCAAAGAGGGGCGAGGAGGGGGCTGCAGGTCTTCGAATGGGCCGAATGGGCCGGTTTGGGAGAAAAACGATGGGATTCCATCGGTCTCAGTTTCGTCTTGACTGATTTACCATCGTTTACCAACATCGTTTTTTGCGCTGGGACACGGAGGGTGGTGCTCTCCTAAGTTGCCAGTTTTGGCTGGTGCAAACATAGCCTTTTGGACAGGCGACGTTCAATTGAGGTTGTCCTTGGCTCATGCCGCATGGGATAAAGGAACTGAATACACACACACACACACCCGACCAGGACCAAATGGCTGGACAAAAGGACCTTGTACATTGAGGGGGTTTGTAGGCGCCTTACTAGAAAGTATTGGGACATCACTTGCTTTTTGTTTGTGCGGGGGAGAAGTAATCTGACACACACACACACATACAAGCACACAATACAAGGGTCCCAGACAGCATGCGTTTAGTGAAGCAAACATGTTCTTTGGGCCAACCCGACCCCAGTGTGGAAAGTGGACGAGCGAAAGACGGAGAAACGAAACAAAAACACGCGACCAGAGTCCTACAGCGCATTGTGCAGTTAAATGTGGTCGATCTGCCTCCTGAAAGCTGCCACGTGCAGGGAAACCTGCAACAAAGGAAGTTCGTCTTTGCTTGAGAATAGCATTGTGGGATACCATGCAGGCACAACCTTGACATGTTTGTGCATCAGATACAAAGTCCGAGTTTTCTTGCTGGTAAGTCTTGATTTGGTTTTGCCATCAAGGACTCTTTGTCAATATTCTTACCACGCTGCGGCCTGAACCATTAAATTGGGGCGTTTCTTTTAGTTTTTGTCTGCGGGATAGCGATTTACTCAATGGGAATCTTGGATTCGGGTTACCCAAGTGTGCATCCTCTCGATAGCCTGCTTGTTTCAATCCCAAACCTGCTTTCTGACCTCAATGTGTTCTTGTCTTGGTTTCTGGGCGCAGGTTGGGTTGGAAGTTGGGGTTGAAGCAAGTTGTGGAGGGAGAGCTCAGGGACCCCTGCGCTTCATTTTTTCCCCTGCTGGTCCTTCCCTTGCGAGCCAGCCGGCGGCTTTGAGGCGACAACGTCTTCCTCGCCAGCCGTGCGGCCAGCGATGCGGCGTACAAGCCTCTGGAGGCGGGGTCGGTGGCGTTCCTCAAAACGGGTCGCGTCCGATGGGATGGAGCCCCATGAAGATTGGTGACCGGTGCCTGCGCAGGTGGACCTGAAGCAGGTGCTGCCGCCCCGCTTCGCTCTGCAGTACAGCCGGGAAGCCCAGGGCCGGCCGAGCCGCCCAGCCGAGGGAGACACCAGGACCAGGAGGGTTTGGTGGTTGTAATGCGGGTGAAACTCGGTTCTTCAAGTTGTTTCCGTCTTTCTGACGGTTCAGCACCCGCATCTCTCTCTGCAAAAACCCGCGTGGGGGAGACTAATAAGAAGCAACTGAAGAAGGGGCGGGGAGGTTGCAGAATAGAGCCTGGGTCTCCGCCGTACAACATGGGTTGGCGTTTGGCGCCTGGACCAACGCGTCGCAAGGCGACAGCCAGAAGGCCGACCTCGACCTCTGAGGCATTTGAGACCTTGAGGCGACAGCAACCAGGGGCCAGTTGATTGCTGAGAGGACTTGGCCTCCAAATGGTTTCCTCTTTCTTTTTCAGAGCCCCTGAATCCTCCAGAAACATGGGTTTCCCGTTGATGTCATTTTGGTCTTGGGACAAAAGGAGGTCCCTTCCACTGGGACACACCCAGCGGTTCCTGGTTTGCCCAACCCCCGGGGCCAAGCACCGCCCCATCGCGCGCGCTCGGCAAATGAGAGCAGGAAAAGGCGGCGGGTCGGCAGGTACAATGGGCCTGGCAAGCAGGGTCCTTGCAAGCAAAAACATACACATGTGTATATATATATACACAGATATGAAAATAAGGTACACAAAATAGAATTGCGTGTGTCTGTGTCTGTGTCTGTGTCTGTGTCTGTGTCTGTGTCTGTGTCTGTGTCTGTGTCTGTGTCTGTGTCTGTGTCTGTGTCTGTGTCTGTGTCTGTCTGTGTGTGTGTGTGTGTGTGTGTTTTGAACTAGCATTGGTTATATTGTTTTGTATGTGCGATTTATTCATATGCTTATTTGTTTATGGTTGTTTCTGTGTTGTTCAGTTTTTCATTTTGGAGGGACACCATATTTGCGCGTGGTTGAATATGTACATATTATGCGCTGATTTATTCATGTATGTACTTGAGTATTTGTCAATTAGTCCACTAAATGCTGAATGTTTTCATTTGTTAAGTGATCGATTTATATTTTATTTGTTTGGATATTTGCTTGTTTGCGTATTTGTTTGTGTACTTAGTTACTCATGTTTGTTGGGTTTATCTATTCCTCCGTTTATTTTCCGATGTGCTTGTTTATTAGTAAAATCGTATTGATGTTCTGTTGGCTCGTTGGTCTGCTTCGTAAGGCGCGTGTGCACATGCACATTGCGATGTAAACGCAAGCTGTCCCTACACTATAGATATACATGTTTGTTTATGTTTTCATATGCGTATATGCATGATAGAAGTGTACATCTCCCTGACCTATGCGTGTGTTGCACGTTCGGGTATTTTGAACATCACCTCTTGGAACCCTATCTCGCTTCCTTCTGGTGCGTGATGCATAGGGCGCCTGAACGCGTTCTGGCCCAAGGCTCAGCAATGAGCATCGCAGTCACCAGGCGAGCCAAGAAGCTTCCTTTACCTCACTTCGCTTTCTCACCCTTGCACCCTCACCAAGCACTAGACCTCCACACTATTTCAGCGGTGATCTGGTACGAATTTTGCTCGCCATCCTCATGGCATAGTCTACAGGCTCCACCCGATGTTTCTACCACCACATGACGCAGGTATATCTTGAGCAGTGTAACGAAGAGTGTAAACGATGTGTACCCCACATCGACTTACAACATATGAGCAGACGTAAATCTTTGCATTTTGCACACTTGAAGCGACCCCCCCCCCCCTTCCGCCCCGGCGACGTTTTCGCTGGTGCCATGGAGCGGCGGTGCTTTGAGAACCGCGGGGAGGCGCCGCTGTCGGCGGTAGGCGAAAGTGGGCTGACGGCAGCTGCGTGCCAGCGCCTGGAGGCGATGGAGAAGGAGATCTTGGAGGACAAGCGGTTTTGGGTGTACTGGACCTACAGGGTGTGTGCTTTTTTGAGTTAATCCTCAAAGTGGCACACGGACCCGTTTAACAAACACCCAGGACATTTCGTTGCTCGAAAGGAAGGTGGGCAAACAGAACGGGCGTGTCCCGGCTTCCTGCTTCCTGTTTCTGGGTCAGGCCAGTCGAGTGGCACCTGCCTGGTCTGCCTCGTTGCATTGCGGTTATGTCCCTTCCAGCAAACATGTTGGAAGGGTATTGCATCCCTTCCAAGTTGTGAGGAATGAGACTTTCTTGCCAATGCCGACCTGGCCCAGGACATTTGGCGGCACTTTGGGGTCGCCTGCAACAACGAGAGCGTTTACACAGGCTCAAAGAATTTCATGGGCGGGTGAGGTGTTGATAAAAACACGAATGTGGTTTGCATCATTTTGTTGTTTTTGGTCAATGTGCCACGTGGAGTTGTGATGGCGCCAAGCTGTTTGTCCGTGAGAGCCTTGGGGCAGGTGGGCCCGGCGTCGCCTATGCCTTCACCCGCGCTGGGGGCTCAAGCGCCCGGCAGAGGAATCAATCTGCCGGAGCTACAGCACAAGAAACTGCTTTGCTGGTCTGGGCAAATTTCTGGAATGTCAAACAAGGGTCTGAACATCTTGATTGCTGTTGCGTTGGATCTTCAACCTTTGACACTTTTGGGGAGAATGTCTTGTATGCTTCCAGACATGGGCGACTCGGAGACTGGAACCATCTTGAGCTACTCAATGGGCTGCTTTGCGTTGCGTCGCAGGTCGCTTTGGAGATGCGTATAGTTTTCAGTTCACCTCACCTGGCAAAACAAACTTCCAACCTGCCTCAACTTGGTCTGCCACGTTGTCGCTTAGGCATCCATGGGTTTCTGTCGAAGGGCAAGAAAGAAAACCACCCAAGAGGGTTAAACCTCGGCGTTTCTCCCTCCCATGTGGCGGCTCGTGAGCGTCGTAAAGCTGCCCCTTGGCAATCGGTTTCGAGCCCGAGGCCGCGGCGCTGGGGAGCCACGGGGACTTGCAATGTTTGGACAAGGCCCGGCGCTTCCTGGAGCCCTACGACGGGGTCACTGCCAAGCAGGCGGATGGGGGTGGAGCGGGATGGGGAGACTTGTCTACTATGCGCTTTCCCCGGCGCGAAATCAGCAAGTGGACTATCGCTTTTTTTCTTTACAGGGAGGGGCATGCCTGAAGCGTCTGAAACCAGGTAGAATTTGCTTTCCTTTAGGCGGGTAGAAGTCCAGTCTCGAGAAGGCAGGTTCCGCAGCAGAGGCCCCCCTTGATTTTGTACGTTTTTAGGTTGTGACTCAAAGGAGGGGCGAGTCCCGGCTGTCCACGCGCACACGGCCGGCAGATGGCTTGCACCACCCATCGGACATCTAGGCCCTGTTGAATTTTTCTTTAGGAGGCTTGGATTTCCCCGACCTATTTGTTCGTGGTTCGGCCAACTTGTTTGGCCCCCCCTCTGTTGAGCGTCACGGGATCCCCCCAAAATGCGGGACGACGACGGCTCGGATGATGCAGGGATTTATCCCCAGATGTGAGGCGCCCACTCGCTATGGCCTGACGACATTGCTGGCGTACCATACTAGATCAGTCTGAATTTCATCCGCTCGCCAAGTACTCCTAAACAGGGACTGCGGGACAGCGCTAGGAAGAGAGAGAGAGAGAGATAGAGAGATAGAGAGAGAGAGAGAGGGGAGAGACGCGGGGATCTGTGAAGGCCGCGCGCCGTCCGGACATCGCCTGCTCCCTCCAGTGCGGGCGTGCGGGCTTCCTCTGCGTGCACCTGCTACTGGCCAGCGCTGGCGGCGAGGGCGAGGCGGACAAGCGGAGCCTCGGCTTCCCCACCTCCCAAGAACGGAGAAATGTGCTCAGAAAACTAGCGCAGAGAAACTTGCAGAGTGGTCCTGCGCAGAGAACTAGCGCAGAGAACGTGCTTCGCTTTTCGTTTTGTTGAGGTGCCCGAAGGAGGGGGGGCGCCACTGTAGTGGGTGGTATCCGGAAAAGGTCCCTTTCCTTACCCCATTGGATGGGTTTGGGTGGGTGTGAGCTTAGCTGGTTTGGGTTTGGTCTGGGTGGACGGGGTGCGGTGGGATTGGGTGAGGCCGGCCTCAACTTCCTGTATTCCTGCTTGGAACTTAGAGGGCCCCGGTTGAAGGGGCTGCGGGAGATCGAATCCATTTGCCCGGGAGGGGGGGGGGGGTTTGAGGCCACGGGTTGCTCAGGCAAGCTTTCGCAGAGTTCCTGGCTCTGTCGCGGGTGGCTCTCAGCTCTCAGCTCGCTGCGGACGAGTGGCTCTACGGGAGGGCTGGCTATCTGCACGGGTGCCTTCTCTTCCAGAAGGCCGGTGCGCTCACACGCAGTGAATCAATTTGGCGGCATGGATAGCAAAGCGCGATGAAGGGAGGGGATGCCCACGGGCATCCCAGATTTCCAGAACATCTCCACCTCTCCCGGAATTGTGGGGCAGGTCTTGGGCGAGGACGCCCAGCTGAAACGCACCATCTCCGATCTGGCGCGCCTGATGCTCGCCCGCGGGGTGGAGAATGCGCGCCACAACTTCCGGGGGAGCCATGCGCCCCCGGCGGCTCGGTGGGTTTTGGTGCGCGTTTCTGCTCCTTTTGTTAGTCAGGGTGCCCTAGATTTTCCTTTCAAGGGCTGTTTCAGACGTCTCGTTTTGATCCAAGGGTGGGGTTCAAAAATAACCCCTCATGGGTGACCCCTTGGCAAGCTTTTTGGTTTTTCATAGGACCCCTCTTTGTGAGAATTTTGAATTGGGTGTCCCTTGTTTTTATGTCAAGCGACAAGAACAGGTTGCTGTTTTGGGTCAAGCGAGGTGATGTGGGAGTGGTACCGGGAGCGGTACATGGGGGCAGCCCACGGGGTCGTGGGCATCATTTTCATGCTACTGCATGTGCCAGAGCTCTTGGAGGCGGATTGTGGGTGGACTTGGCGTCAGTTGAGTGTGTGAGTGTGGGACCACAAACTTTTACAGTTATGAGGGGTACATGTCGGTATGTCTCAGGGGTACCTACTCCACGGGCAAGCGGTTGAGTCCCCACATGAGGAAACCCACGGGTCTGTTTCAAAGTGGGGAATCCTGAAAAACAGCCCATTCCATTTCCAAGAATCCTTCGAAAACACCCACATCATGCGTACGAACAGTATGAACCCATAGTTCATGGGTTGGTTGACCATAGGGTATGACTGTTGCAGCCCATGTCAATCCCCAAAAAGGGCAATGGCCCCTGAAGAATTTGATCGGTCAGTGTGGGGTTTTACATCCATTGCATCCGCAGTGTGGCTGTTCAAGCGTGAAAATGTGCGAGCAGCGCACTTGGACGGTTTGTTGTTTCCTTTTGGGCCCCAAACCGGTAACCCTTGAATCTATAGGTTATCAGCCGTAGGCCCCTAGCTCTAAGCAATGGACGGTTCCCTTGTGCCAGTTGATGGATCCAACATGCCTGTGGATGCTGCCGGAGCTAGCTCCGACAACGCCACCGGCGGCGGTGTGCGAATGTTCGCATCAAGCGCTAATGCGCAGTACAACCGCACCCTGATGAATTCCCTTCAACTGTACAATACCGCAATCTTTGCTTTTGGGAATGATGCAGCCATTAGGTCTGAAGCCGAAGCCCTGCATCAAGCAGCTGTCACGCATTTGCAAGCGGAAAACCGTGAGGAGCTCCGTGTCGCACAGAATCAGCTGCATGCACACTATGCTGAATGTGTGCAAGCCCAGTCGCATAGAATTCGTGAATACGAACAGCGAGTGAGCGATGAGTTCATTCAAGAAGTGAACTTCGCTGAAGCTAGGATAAGCCAAGTGTGTGAGGAAAATGCCCAAGCATTGCATGAAGCGGAAATGGGACACAAAACAACTGAGTTTAGGCAAGCCATCGAATCCACCCTGGCGGAAGCCCAGCAGCTCCTCCATGAGCAAGCTGCCAAGCACGCTGATGACACAGCCCGTGTCGAAGCGAAAAACGCCAGGACGATTGACATGATGGCCCACCAAAACGGGCTTCTGCAGGACGAGCTTGATGAGCTGAAGAAGTATCAGAAGCAACACGACCTCCGCGAGGATGGATCGAAGCCCAAAGGGGTAGGTGATACCCGAGAGGATTCACCAGAGTTGATGACCGACGACATGAAGTCAGCTCGGTCCCAAAGGTCAATGTTGGACCCGTTGACCCATCCGTTTCAATATGCAAAGGAAAAGTTGAGGTCGCTTGTTACCTATGACGGTTACGGAGGATGAATATACCCCTAGCGTGATTCCAACTGCCGAATGCGAAGCACTGCCCGCAGATGCTCGCGATCCGCAAGGACCAGCTGAAAAGCCATCAGGTAGCAGCCGATCCCCGGTGAAAACAAGTGCACCGGTCCCACCCCTGCAGTTCTCTCAGGGGCCAATGTCAACTGACCGCAAGCAGGGTGGCAAGCCTCCCGGCGGTCCGCCACCTGATGATGATGGCGATGGCGATGGTGATGAAGACGAAGGTGATGGCCTCGGGCCTAACCTCGGCCAAGAAGCATTCGCCAAAATGTTGATGAAGTTAGTAAAGGGCCACACGAACGATGAAAAGCCCAGAACCCGCGAAAGCGAGACGTTGCGATTCAAGGAGATGCCAACTCCTGAGACGTACCGTGAATGGAAAACATCGGTTCGTGAGGACGTCCGCGCTGCATCTGACCGTCCAGACGAGGCTTGGCCTTGGATCATGGAAGTCTGGTCCGATCGCGAGGACAAGAAGAAGCTGTTGGAGGAGCTCGGCGAACCGGGAAAATTCGTGACCCTAGACACGAAGATTCTCGCAGCGCTCACGCGTTCAGCGAAAGGCGATCTGGCTCAGCGAATCCTAACAGCAAAGGAAGAATGTGCCAAGGAGGGAAAGGCCATGAGAGGAAGGCAGGTCTTGTTTATGTTTGACCAATATTTCAAGACCAGTGAAGAAGCCGGAAACCTCTACTCCTTGGAGGACCTGTTGCGTGTCTCGCGACACGGCGAAGGAATCATTGATCTCAAACGTTTCCTAAACGCTTGGGATTCCGTGATCGCCGGCATGAAAAGGCCGCCGGAAGAAAAGGTGTTGAAAGACATCCTGCTTCGCCAAGTGAGAAGCTGCCATCTGTTGCGGTACGACATTGACACATATGATCGTTGCCGTGATGATGATCCCAACAAATCGTACGATTTCCTAATGCGTTGCATGAGGGATCTAATCGAGAGGGATAGGCTCCGCGAGAACCGAGAGCGCGTGTCCAAGGTCAATGCCAGTAAAGCCCCAACGCCCAAGGCTGGTGCTGCCGCCCCTGAAAAGAGGGACCCCAAGAAAAAGAGCGCACCTAAGCCGAAAGACACCGAGGAAAAGTACTGCTTTGACTTCCAGAAGGGCTCGTGCACGAGGGGGGCAAACTGCCCTTACGCGCACCGCAAGGAGCCGCGAGGACGCTCCGCGACCCGCGGCAGGCCAAGTTCCCCCAAAGGCGGTAAAGGAGAGAAAGCACCGTGTTCTTTCTTTGCCCAAGGGAAGTGCACTAGAGGTGACAAATGCAAGTTTAGCCATGCCTCCACGGGCGGCAAATCTGCCGCTGCGGCATCGAGCAACGAGGCCAACGCAAATCCTGCGGCCAAGAAGCGTGCAAATTCGCCTAAGCCTAAGCCCAAGGCCAAGGCCGCCGCAGTATGCACTAGGTACGCCATGTTTGCCAAGCCGATCAATCCCATTGGGGTGTCGTTTGACACCAACGCTCATGTGCATGAGATCCCCGCCGAAGGCGATGGTTTCAAGCTTGAGTATGAGGAACGGCAGTATAACAGGATGTTTCCAAATGCTAAGGACTGCCCTAGGCCGACCAAAGGGACTAATAAGGCAGCGCGCAAGGCCGCGAACCAGTTGAGTGCCGTAATCAAAGCCATTGAGGATGGAGCCCAGCCCGCTTGTGGTTTCATGTGCGATGTGGAATCCGATTCCATCTCAAGCCTATCGTGTGATGAGTGCCTGAGAATTGCCATGCCGCCTCACGATGTTCGCAAGGATGTCGAAGCGCCAAGGGCAGCCACCCCTGCACCAAAGGGAAAGGACGTGTGGCTTATTGATTCCGGTAGTGAGCAGGACCTCATCAGCAAAGCTGCACTGAGGAATGCGTCCAAGGCAATTCGGAAACAGGCACCTCAGCCTATTCGCCTTGTGACTGCAAACGGAAACATTACTGCTTCCGAAATCGCCGACATCAATGTCGATGCATTGTGTGAGCCTGCTCAGCCTTACATCCTCGAGAGTTCTCCCGCAGTGCTGTCGCTGGGTGTGAAGTGTCTGGATCAAGGATATTCCTTCCATTGGGAATCCGGGAAGGCGCCAACTATGGTTCGCCCTGATGGTGCTCTGATCCAGCTCAAGGTTGATGGTCATGTGCCATACATGGATTCCAGCTGTGAAGCTGAGCCATCGTTGAGTGCAGTAGCAGCATCCAAGCCAGCGCCTGCACTGGTTCATGACGAAGGCATCGACGAAGGTGATGATCCCGACGACGAAGTTGAGCGGTTTGTTAGATCCCGCAAAGAGCAAGATCTGGTTGCCGAAGCGAGTACCAAAGAGCACTTGTTTGCACACTATCCGAAGAATCCCTTTTGCCGCACTTGCCAACGTGCCAAGATGCTTGCCCCATATGCAAGATCGAAGGGCGGGCAGGGAAGGCTCGAGACGAAAGCGTTTGGAGATCACATCATTGCAGATCATGTGGTTCTCAAGGCCAACATTGAGCAAGGTATCAAAGGTGAATGGTGTGCTCTTGTGATCAAGGACGTGCATACGCAGTTCAGGTACGTTTACCCATCGACCAGCAGAAGCACGGAGCAATCCGTTGCAGGGATCCAGCATTTCATTTCCGGTAGGGATGAGGTTGAAGTTCTCTACACCGATAACTCCCGGGAATTGAAAGCCGCAATAGAGCAGTTGGGGTACCGTCATCAGACCTCCATTGAATATGTTGATTCTTCCAAATCTTTCGTGGAAAGGGAAATCAGACATCTGTTGGAGGGAGCACGTGCGAACCTTGTTCAGTCAGGGTTCCCACTGTCGATGTGGCCATTTGCTATCCAGCACAATGCAGTTGCGACCAACATCCTGCCACAGTTGAATGGAAACGATTCGCCATGGTACCTCAGGTTTAACAAGACCTTTGATGAAGCTGAGATACCTTTTGGAGCAAAGGTACTGTTCTGGAACAACCCTGCACGAGCTGACAATCAGGCAGGCAAGACTTCGCCAACATCAAACGAAGGCGTGTTTCTCGGGTACCACATTCAGCCCGGGTTCGCATGGAAAGGTGAGTTCCTTGTTGCAAAACTAGAAGGGCTCGATTACCATATCGAACATGCGTCCCTCACGGTACAGCGAACAAAGCGCATTGAGCTTCCGACTGATGAGTTCATCTTCCCGATGAGGTTGTTGAAAGACCCTGCATCTCATCCACCTGTTGCCAATGCTAGGACACGAGATGATCCTGTGCCGTTGGAGCGTGGGCAAGCCCACATCGAGGAACCCGCCGCATCGGAGAAATCCGAAGCGAAGATCAAGCCTGTCGTGCCTGACAAAGGCGGTGCATTCGACCCAAGCATAATGCCTGATGGGTCACCAGTACCCGATGGCTATGTGTGGGATGGGGTTCGGCTCGTCCGTAGGAAGGCTGGATCCAAAAGGCCTCCTGATATCCCGTCCGACATGTGGGTCATGCTCGGCAGCCAGGACCGAAAGGCCCTAACCCAGCAGTATGAAGATCAGCTCCGTGCAGATGCCAAGAAGGCTGTTCTCGAGACAGCAGTCTCATCGGAGGCCAGATCCGAGCACCCCGAAGCCGCATCGAGTGCAAAGCCGACCAGCGCCGCCCGCGAGGGCGAGCCGACATTGCCTGTGATCCGGCACGCGCCTGCCATGTCCGTTCTTCCGGAACGAGACAAGTCATCAAAGGAGCCGCATCGCCCGCAATTGCGTGAGTTGGTCAAAGAGCGAATCAAGAAAGTCGAATTTGATGTTGCTCTTGAACTGTTCAGTGCAGTCGTTGCTAGGCTTGTGCCAAAAGCCGAAGTAGCCAATACGCCAAAGGCCCAAGCTGCCCTTGACAAGGAATGGGAAAACCTTCGAAAGAAAGGCACTTGGGATGAGTTCAGAGTAAATGAGTGTAGGCGCGTCATCAGAGAAGCCCAGAACAAAGGGGAAAAGGTCCACATTGGAAGGATTTTCGAGGCTTGTTACGAGAAGGGTAGCGAGCTTCCCGATGATGATCCCAACAAGAAATTCAAAGGAAGGACCGTTTTCCAAGGGAACAATGTTTATGATGAAAACTCTGTTGCAGCATTATTTGCGGAGCTAGGGTCCAGCCCAGCGTCAATGGAGGCAGCCAAAATCCTCGACGCTTTCGGGTCGCAGCCCGGCTACCGCAAGGCGCAAGCCGATGCGAAGCAAGCCTACATCCAAGCTCTGTTCAAAGGCGTTCCCACATGGCTTAGATTGCCTAAGAACAGATGGCCCAGCCATTGGAGCAAACAATACATTGACCCCATTGTTCCACTTGTGTTAGCCTTGTACGGACATCCAGATTCAGGGGGGCTTTGGGAAAAGCACCTCGAAGATGCCCTCAGCAAGCAAGGCTTTGTAAGAGTGTTGCCTGAAATATGGACATCCATTTTTCATCATCCGGAACTCGACCTGCTGCTTGTCGTATACGTTGATGACTTCAAGCTTGCAGGACCCGCCGGTAGCCTTGATAAGGGATGGGAACTGATCGGGAAGGTTGTCGAGATCGACGCGCCCGAGCCATTCGGCAGATACTTTGGGTGTCATCACATCGAAAAGAACAATGTCAGATTGTCTAAAGAGGAACACCCTTTCAATCACGTGTTTGAGGGTTCTGCGCAACACGCGGGTGTTTGCTCTCAAAGAAGGACTGAGGACTACTGGGAGCATGATGAGTACACGAAAACGTGGACACGCTATCACTTGCAGCCCAGAAAGTGCCTTTTCCGCCCCAAAGAGCAAATGAGTGCATTCGCTTGCAGCCTTGACCCCCAGCGTGTGACAATCAAAGATCAATCCAAAGCAAGTCCAATTTGCGATGAGTGGTCGCGTCATGCAAATGATCGCATTTCTGCGGACACCGCGTGGTGGACCGGACGTACTGTGTTTTCCTACGGTGAAAATCAGGAAGCAGCATTGCAATGTGCATTGCCCTCAAAGCCTGGATCAATGAGAGACAAAACCGCGGCTAAGAAAGAAGTCAAAGTTTCGAAGTTCAAAGGACCCGAAACGATATGCGACAAACCTGTTGGTTGTATGACTAAAGAAGTCAACATTGTTGAGTACGACATGTCCGATTTCCTCAAGTCATGCGTTGACGCATATTGCGAACTTGCCAAGGTTAGCGTTTCCTCGTTGAGTAAGGTAAGCACTCCATTCATTGGTTCGAAGGTCGCGAGACCTGTCGTAAATGAAGAGGAGCCAAAGGGCAGGCTACAAACTATCGCTGCAAAGGTACTAATGAAGATCCTATTCGCAGCCCGCATGGCTAGGTATGACCTGCTAAGAGCCACGCAAAGCCTTGCCTCGCGTGTGAGTAAATGGTCCACTGAGTGCGACAGCGCTCTACATCGGCTTGTGTCTTACATACACTGTTCGAAGGACCTTAAGATGCGAGGTTTTATCGGGGATAAGTTCTCTGATTGTAGGTTGTGGTTGTTCGCTGATGCGGATTGGGCAGGCGAATATGACTCGCATAGTACAACTGGTTGCACCATGATACTGGTAGGGCCAAACACGTACTACCCACTGAATGCCTTCAGTAGGAAGCAGACAGCGACCGCAACAAGCTCGACTGAAGCCGAGGTCATCGCTGCGAACCAGGCGCTCAGAGCAGAGGGATTGCCGACGCTGTCGCTTTTCTGTCAGCTCAGCCTGTTTGGGAAAGAAGCACATGGGTATGCTCAAAAGGCTGGAAAAGCCTCCCTTGATGTGCCCGATGGCATTGTTGCTCGCATTGATCCCGAGTTGGATGAAATTCGGTACGGAAATGTTGATGCGGGCACAAGTGTAGCAAACATCAATGCCCTAACTGTGCATCTCAGTGATAAGTGGAAAGTTAAGCTGATGGAAGACAATCAGGCCACGATCACTATCCTGCAGCAGGGACACTCACAGAAGCTAAGGCACACGGATAGGACCCAACGCATTAGCTTTAGATGGCTCCAGGAGCAATTCGTGAATAGGCAGTTCGAATTAATCAATGTTGACACTACCCTCCAAGCTGCAGACATCTTGACCAAGGCGTTTGACAGCACCCCAGTGTGGCATCATGCACTTGAGCTGATCGGTATCTCCCCCAATCGCCAGGCGCGAGCCTGTGCCACCAGTTTGCTGCTCCCTCCATGCGCCAAGGCCGGAGAAGTTAGTGATCAGGGGGGGCAGATCGCTGCGTTATGCAACGTTCAGCCCAAGCGCCTCCTTATTGAATTCTGTTGTTCGACGACCTCACGGTTGGGCGAATCAAGAGACTCTTCAAAAGGTTGCCGTGTCATTCGGGTAACTGAAACCGAAGACGGGTGCTCCGATACGTGCAGGCAGTGGTTAGGCCGTGAAATCGCCGAATTCAGGAGCAAGAATCCTAAGGGTGCAATCATGTTCTATGTTTCGTTGCCATGCACTGGAGGTTGCCCGTGGGGTTATGTCAACCAGCAAACTCCCAAAGGTGCCGCCAAGATTGAGGGCCACATCAAGCAATTCCGATCACTGTTGAGAGGGTTCAAACGCATTCTCAATGATGTCTATTCTGATGATGTTAGAGTTGCCTTCGAACTCCCCAAGGCGTGTCGTTATTGGAAATGGCCCGAACTATGGAGTTTCTTGACTAAGTACAAGATGAACAAGTATGAATTCCATGGTTGCAAAATCGGCATTAAAGGGAGAAATGGAAAACCAATGAAAAAGCAATGGGTCGTTGCCAGTAATATGCCCACTATTTCCGTTGTTGAGTACTTCAAGTGTGATGGTTCTCACGAGCATGATGAAAGCCGTGGCACTCACTTGAAGGAAGCCGAGGGATACACGTACGTTTACACTTGTTAAAACCCTCTAGGCCCCGTGCCTAAATTGGGAAGCAGTTCTGAGGTCTGTGTTAGTGTTGCTTACCGAGTTCCATTGATCGCCATTTGGCTCAAGACACAATTGAGGTTCAAGATCTGATGTGTAGCTGCGTTCACACGTGATCGGCATTGAGAGCGGAAAACACTTCGCTTGCGCTGCATTTGTCAGGACCACTGTTGTAACTATTATTCCTTCTCCCTTACAACGTTTACACGGGTTCGGCTATAACGGCTTTGACCGTATACACCTTTCTACGTGGTTGGTATTACAGCTGGAGGGTTCGGTGCACAGCGTCCCACGGGACGTCACCTTGCCGTCTCTTGACAGGTTATCAGCCGTATCGACAAGCTCTACACTGGACAGAGAGACAGCTGGTTTATTGCGGGTACAGGGACAGTAAAGGAACAATAACCTACACAGTACAATGGCATCTTCAGCGAGCCCAAGTACTGCAACTTTTGGGAACAGCAGCTCAGAGGGATCCAATGGATTGATGGCTCTTCCTGCGGTGATGGATATGATCGCAGATTCACAGGATGAACCTGGGAGCGGAGGATCCGCGCTATTCAGCGACATATCCACTCCCACAAGATCATGGAAGCAGATCGATGTTCGTCAGGAGTCGAAGCAAAGAGAATCCCCACCGAGAAGATCGTCATCTTCGCCTGCGACACCACGGACGTCGCAGAAGGGCGTGAGGTCAACATCAAAAGGTGGGAGGTCAAAATCACCCACCAGTGCTGAGTTTCGCGCCGCGATTAAAGAAAAGAACAAGATGGAGATGGAGATCGGGGAATATCAAAAGACACTTGATGAAATGTCGGCAGCAATGGCGAATCTTCATCAAGAAGACTATGGAAGCACCATCCGGATCCAGGAGCTGGAGAGACGATGCGAGATTGCCAGCAAGCAGTCGGGACATCTAGTGAGTCACCACCAACACCACATGGCTGAGGCATGGCGCAAGTTTGAGGAGGAAGCCCAACAGATGCGCAAGGTGGAAATGAACGCATTTCAGTACGGGGAAAAGAAAGACATGGAGTCGAATGTTATAATGCAACAGATGAGACAAGCTGAAGGAACTATTATGGAGCAGAAGCGGGAGATTGCAGTGATGAAATCCTACATGGCAAGCGAGAAGTCGGCCGCGCAGGAATCAGCTATACATGCAAATCAGATACACCGTGAAGCTTCACAACAAATATCAGTTTATCAGCAACAGATCAGAGGCATCGAATCGTCTACATCTATCGAGAAGTTCAACGAGGAGGAGATGGTCCAAAGTCTGAAATCACAGTTGGAGCACGCACTCGTCAAGCGCCCCGAGACGTACTCTATGGAGGACTCCAGGGAACAGCTGATGGCGAGACTGAACGACGTTACAGTATTCGCGGAACAGGAATCAAAGAGAGCAGATTGCTTGCTTCGCGAGAAGGAAGAGATCGTCAAACAGTATGAATCCGACGTGTCGATGAAGGACCAGATGATTGCTATCGAGGGTGGTCATCGTCAAGATGCGATCTTGGAGTTAGCCCAGGTCAAAGAAGCGAAACAAGAAGAACGGTGCACGATGGACGAGAAATCGAAGGAGGCTGAGTACTGGAGATTGACAGCTAAGGGAGTGTATGATGAGTACCTTGAGGAGATGCATGAGCTTCAGGGACAACTGAAGGAAAGGGAGGCGACACTCAAGCAAGAAGAGAGTTTTGTTCGTCAACTCGATGCTGACAATGAGGAACTACGTGCACTCAAGAAGCTGGAGACACAGGAAGCCTCTAGCAGTAAAGATGGACATCGTGAACGAGCAGTAGTGAAACGCGCTGAGGGAGGACCCCAAGCTAATTCAACTAGGGTAGACAAGAAGGTGGCTGGGTTAGTCCCGTCATCGTCTTCAAATCTGACCCCTAATTCGTCGCTAATGCCAGGTTCGATTCTCTTTCCGTCTTTTGGTGATCCAATGATCGATGTACACCTATCCCAGATGCAAGGGGTTGTCGGACACGTCCCACAATCCACTACTACGACTGGTGGTGGTGATGGAGGGGGAAACAACGGTACTACACCCCCATTGGATTACGGTGGATTCTCGCCTAATGGGAATAGGCAGGGAGCAAGTCGACGTCAGTTGAGCCTCACAGGTGGCGGAGGAGGACCTCCGGATGACCCACCCGATGATGAGGACGAGGACGATGACGACGAAGAGGATGAAGAAGACGAGGAAGAAGAAGAGGAAGAAGACGACAATCGAACACGGAGAAGGCGCAGAAGATCGAGGGACGATCGAGAGGCCAAGAACGAAAGACCGAGGATCTCGAGGAAAGAAGCCGAGAGGGTATCTATTCCTGCTTGGCCAAAGATCCACCAACTTGATAACTGGAAGATGCAACTGCTGATGAATGTTCTGAGCGCATGCGCAGATCCAGATACCGACACATGGACGAAATGGTTGGAACAGGCTCTTGGGTTAAACCCAGACCTGAATATGCTTAGCGATTCAGGTGGCGACAGATTTGCTACGATAGATATCAAGATGGCCATGGGCATGCAGAACATGTTGAAGCAAGCACCTGACGAAGCCAAAGACGTGTACCTCGACGCTACGCGACACTCGGAACTACGACATCAACAAGGGGTGATCGTGAAGGGACGAGAGTTGGTGGCATTGGTTATGCAATCATTCAGAACGTCTGATAGAACGGATCTTGTCTACCACATCGAGCACCTATTCAACCTTGACTTTCCTGGAGACAAGAACTTGGTTATGTTCAGGAACAAGTGGTATGATTTGCTGCTAAAGATGAGGAGCGAGGACAGACCCAGTAAATTGGCTCTCAGAGATATCCTCTACAGGAAGATCAAGGGGAGCAAGAAGATGGAATTCGGCCTCAATGCCTACCATAGACTGCCGGACAAGCATCCTCAAAAGACGTACGAATTCTTGTTGGCATTGATCGACCATCAGATCAAGGCGGATCGGGAGGACCTGATGCTTGACATGAAGGAGAGATCGGTCAAGTCGATGATGAAGTCGGGCGGCAGGGATGCAGCCCCAGCCACTGGCAAACAGGAGAACCAGGGTGGCAAAGGCAGAAAGGGGAAACCCGGTGGACCTGATGCTGCTCCTGTACTCCCAAAGGCCAAAGCAAAGGGCCACGCTGGCAAGAACGGCAAGTCCGACGGTGCCAGCGACAGAGGCAAGAGTCCGGGCGGAGGCAAAGATAACCCCTGTTGGTATCACTTCAAATCGGCGAAGGGATGCGTGAAAGGGAATGAATGCACATTTTCCCACAGCAAGAAGACGGAGCACAAGCTGGAGAACATGCCCAAAGGGAAAGGAAAAGGTAAGTCCAAATCCAGATCATCGTCACCAAAGAGGGATGATGGAGCATGTTTCGCGTTTCAGAAGGGAAAGTGCGACAGAGGGAGCGCTTGCAAGTACAGGCACGAGCTCATCAAGAACAATTCAGCTCCGGCAACGTCAAGCGACAAGGCGCAAGCCAAGTCGAAAGCTGCAGCCAAGGCCGCAGCGCCAGCTATTGTAAGAAGGGCCGTCGCGATGCCTGCGATAGTCCTGAAGCAATCGGCTCCTGCGGGAAAGGTCAGCTTTAAGAAGGACGTTGACCAGGTCGAGCCGGATGAAGCCGAGACTGTCTACCACGAGCATGATGACGACGCAATGAGCGAATCATCAAGATGGTCTGGCGAGTCCGAGATCCCCGAGAAAATGGTATGGTTCAAGGAAGTACTCGATGTCGACGAGAATGGAGAGATCACCTATCTCGAAGACGAGAGAAGGCAATGGGAACGAAAAGGGGAATGGTACGGTTATGAGGACAATGAGAATGAGCCTTATCAGTACGTGTACGTCGACGAGAAGAAGTTCAAGAGCAGTGATCATCGAGAATTATCAGCCTATCAAGTCCAACGATCATTGATAAGGGCGAAAATACTGAGAGAGGTGGTAGATGACATATACAAGAAACACTACTTCCCAGTGACCAAGGAGAGCAGCATAATGTTTGAATATGATCAGAACAAGGACGAAATCAGAGAGTCGGCCGTTGACTGGAAGAAGCAGCATGGTTTGCCGAAGAACGTTTTCGCCATGTCAACGTGCATCAGTAAACGGGTGAAATGGTTGATGGACACCGGATGTGGTCATGATCTCATCGGACGAGCCAAGGCAAAGAGCCTGGGTGTCGACATTGTGAAAGACGATGACGAGATTGTGTTCCAGACCGCGAATGGTTCCACTTCCACATCCGACGTGGCCAAGATAGTCGTGGACGAATTGGACGAGACTGTCGAGCCGCACGTGTTGGATGAGACACCCACGGTATTGTCAGTAGGGAGGAGGTGCATGAAGATGGGTTATGCATTTCACTGGATGCCTGGTAAACTACCTTTCATGGTTACACCAAAGCAGGGATTCGTGCACTTGCAAGTCAAGGACGACATCCCGTATCTCGTGAGTGATGGTAAGCTTCGGAGCAACAGGCATCGCCCTACGATAGACGACCTCAAGGAGCACTTTTCGGAAGTATTGGCAATGGTAACGAACGATGAGGCAGATCAGGAAGGCGACGATGACAACGAAGTCACACCCGCCGCTGTCGGTGAATCCGCAGAGGTCGAGGGCGAACACCATGATGGTGCGTTCGACTTCGGACCACCCGGAGGAGCCGGTCCGGTACGTCCGCCTCCCGTAGCTGAGGAAATACCTGTAGATGTTGGGTCAGTCCCACATCGACATGGTGATGCCGAAGCTCACGAGGAAGAGGTTGATGAGGATGATCCAGATGCCGGAATTGAAGTTGATGTGTACGAAGGATCATCAATAAAGAGGAAAGTGGGAGTCCTCAAGAGGGACGCCAACTCCATCGCTCATTTGCTTACACACAGGTACCGAAATCCTTTCTGCGAGTCATGCGTCAAGGCAAAGATGAGACACTTCAGATCACGAACGGGAGCCTTCAAGAGGGAGGTAAAGACGTTCGGGGACTTGGTGACGTTCGACTTTGTGACGGCATCAGGAGATCATGAAGTGGAAGGCAGGTATGCGCTCATTATTCGGGACATATATACCGGAATTATCATGGCTTATCCAACCGCGAGAAGAGACACTGACTCCGTCGTCAGGGCTATCAAGCACTTCTGCGGGAGGAGGAAGATCAAGCAGGTATATTCGGATGATGGCCCGGAACTGATCAATGCGTGCGTGGAGCTGAAGCTGAACCACGACCCATCGCTGCCTGGACGACCGCAGAATAATTCCCTTGCTGAAAGAACAAACCAATTCATCATTGACCAGACATCGGCTTGTCTTGTACATGCCGGTCTACCCACGTGCTACTGGGTGCAGGCCATCACCACGCTGTGCCATCTTATGAACATCGAAGAAGTGAATGGGTCGAGCGCTTGGATGAGGCTGCATGGCGAGGAGTTCAAAGGCGAGAAGATACCTTTCGGTGCGCTAGTAGACTTCAAGCCGAGTGAAGCACGAGGGGAGAAGAGGGAGAAGTTCGAACCAAGAGGGGAAACTGGTATATTTGCTGGATATGTGTTGAGCACCGGGATGCATTGGGCAAACAAGTACCGCGCTTGGGCACTCACTGCGTTTGCGGGTGCAGAGTTGAACATCAAGAAAGCAAAGGTTCCACCTCGATTGAGAATGCCACATCAGACGGAGAGGATGATTCTGAAGTCTCCTCTGACATTCCCAATACAACAGAAGTACAAGGCTGCCAACGAGACTTTGGAAGGGATTGAGATGTCCGTCGATGCAATCGGTCTGGATGCACGTGACCGCCTGATCGAAGATGAGGACTACGAGCCTGAGTTATTGCAGAGTGACGAGAAGCGACTGCTCGACGATGAGGTCGATCAGATCGCTGGTCTGCTGCTTGACGATGGTCCGGAAGTACTTGTCGGAGGTCGGGGGGACCATGTAGAAGAAAAGGACGCTAGACCAAGCTCATCAAGAGGGAAAGGAGATGGACATGCCAAGGGCGATGAAGAAGTTAAGAAGCCCGACCTTCCACATGTGTCAGCCGGACTACCTGGGGATGGCATCACGTACGTCAATGATGATGGTAAGGAGGTGAAGATCGATAAGGCCGGGAGACCATATCCTGTCGGGAAAGATGGATTCAGGCTAATGAAGACGACGAGACCTCCAGAATACACTCCCGATGAATGGGCAATGATGAGAAAGTACTACTCTGAGGAAGAAAAGGCCGAGGTGAAGGGCGGTGGCAAGAAGAAGAAAGAAGATCCCAAGAGTAAAGAATCTGAGATTTCTGCGCCGGCAGAGGCACAGACATTGCAGATGCCCGGTGGTAAGAGAATTCGAGCGATGCTTCGAAACCGCTGGGGTGGAGTTGAATGGCAGTACAATTGGGGATTGCGGAAGAACATATCAAAGATCAAGAACCCAATGGATGGGAAACACTTGGCTGAGCTTGATTGGGTCAGGATTGTTGTAAATCCTGTTGACGGAGTGGTTGTTCTCATGGATTCCAAGCAATCCCAAGACGTCTTGAGACGAAACGTTCAGCTTGAGAAAGAATTTGAGTGTCTGGTAGTAATTTATGCCTGGAAGTTCAAGTCAGAGGAGCGATCAAAGTCGACTCCAAATTGGACGACGGCGGTTGCATCAGTCATTGAGCGTCAGAAAGACGAAGCTGAGACGACATCGGGGACAGATCCAACGGTCGACGAATCGACGGATCTTACCTGGTATGAATGGGAGGAGTCTGCTGAGGTAGTTTCTGGAAAAGTGCCACTCGCGATGCCTGCGATAGGCGAAGACGGTGAAGCCAAGAAGTACCCATCGATGCCGTGCGTGACTTCTGAGCGAATACAGCACAGAGAGAAGGCCGTGAAAGTTGTACGATTCTTCGACGCTTTAGTGTCCAGACCGGTTGGCCGGAAAGAAATGCTGACCAACCCTGATGCGTTGGCATCGATGAAGAAAGAATGGTCGGGATTAATCGACCAGGGCGTCTTCGATCTTGGCGCAGTGCGTGAATATGACGCTGTGGCCAAGGAGGCAAAAGCGAAAGGGGAAGAGATACACATGGCTCGCGCACATGGTATTTGCGTTGAAAAGCACTCACAGTTGCCTGTTGGTGATCCTAAGAGGAAGTTCAAGGGTAGAGGCGTGTTGCTGGGGAACCAAGTGAAGAATCAAAGCTTTGAAGCTGCGATGTTTCAAGACTTGGGGAACTCTCCTGCTTCGTTTGAGGCCTCGCGTTGGGCGGATTTTTTGGGTTGTCATGACGGTTGGGATGTGCAGATGGCCGACGCTGTTCAGGCGTACATTCAGGCCACCTTGAGAGGCACGCCGTGTTGGATTGAATTGCCACCGGAGGCCGTGCCGAATGAATGCAAATGGGATAAGTACAGAAGACCAGTCGTCCCGTTGAGGAAGGCGCTGTACGGACACCCAGATGCGGGAACATTCTGGGAGCAGCACTGCGATGAATCGGTGCGTGCCGTTGGTTTTGAACCCATCGGCGAAGAATGGCCGTCAGTGTACATTCATGAAAAGCTCCAGCTTGTTCTGGTTGTGTATGTCGACGACTTCAAAATGGCAGGGCCACAAAAGAACCTTGCCCAAGGATGGAGCATGTTGCGTACACGTTTGAAGATTGAACCCGAGACTGGACTTGACATGTACCTTGGTTGTAACCAAAGCAAGGGAAACGTCACTCTCGGGAACGGACACCGCGTAACAACGGTGACCTATGACATGGAACAGTTCCTACGTTCCTGTGTCGACCGCTATCTTGAGGTGGCGGGCGATGTAAAGTTGAATAAGGTTGTCACTCCTGAGTTGCATGAGGAAACAAAGAATCACGTCTCACGGAAGCCTGCCAAAGAGGGGCCGTCAGTCGTGTGCAATTGGTGTAACAATCTTGTGCCCACCGATGGTTCTGCCACAGTGCCGGACCAGCGGGGAGGGACTCCTGAGTTGGCCATGAAGGAGCCCGTGCGTGGACACCTTGCTCCGCATGCCGCTAGCGTACTAATGAAGTTGCTGTACGGTGCGCGGATTGCTCGCTTCGATTTGTTGCGGCAAGTGAATCGCCTAGCACGGAATGTGCACAGGTGGACTGACTCCGATGATCGGGGTTTGCATCATTTGATGTGCTATGTGCATCATACTAAACATTGGCGCATGGTCGGTTGGGTCGGAGACCCCATGGATGATGTGCACTTGGCCTTGTATGCGGACGCTGACTTTGCAGGATGCGTTGACTCGCTACGTTCCACCTCTGGTGGACACTTGAATATACAAGGGCCCAATACCCGGTTTCCGTTGTCTGGCAGCTCCAAAAGACAGGGTTGTGTGAGTCATTCCACTCCCGAGGCCGAAATAGTTGCGGCCGATGTTGCCATGAGATCGATGGGTATGCCTGCTCTAAAGTTGTTAGAGCGGATTCTCAAGAAGTCACCGAACTTTGTGTTCTATGACGATAACAAGGCTATGATCGGTGTCGTGCGATCGGGGAGAAACCCCACGATGCGCCACCTTGAGAGAAGCCATGGTGTTAGCATTTCGTGGATGCATGAGATGTTCACACGTGATTACATGCATTTGGCGTATGAGGTCACCGACAGAATGGCGGCTGACATCTACACCAAGGCGTTCAATGATGGACGCAAGTGGAAACATGCATGTTTGCAGATTGGTCTGCTTGACCCGTGCTTGCTGTCTGACCCGGATACCCTCAAGGCGCTCACACCCACGTGTGATCCCATAAAAGGGACCATGCAGACTGCTTCGGGAACAGTTGACGGAGTTCCCACATTTCCGTACACACACATTCCGATCATGCCCCCGGACCTTGGTGGTCCGGATTGACATCCAAAGAGGGATTGCATGAGCATGAAGGACATGATCCGGTTGTCGTTGCCAAGGGACCCAGATTGATGCGTGTGAAACCTCCACTCGCGGTTATGACACCGTTCGGGAGCAAGTGGCTTCGTTCCACTTGGTTTCTGAGGAACGGGTCATGGCTCAAGGTCGAGGATAGGGTTGACCCTGGGTTGCAGTGTGCGCGCATTGATGGATGGGTTGAACGCGCAGTTTGGCAGTTTCATCCCGTACCGGTTGCTGTACCGGCGCGGGAACGATCTCCACGACCACGACCAATTCACGTCGGGTCCGGGGATGTTGACATGCAGTCCGTGCTGGCCGCATTCGTTGAAGAACTGTCGAACGAGCGCATAGAATTAAAATGTGTCAACGACCTTGCCTTGGAAACTTTGCTCCGGTTGAAGCTGCTTATGCGTTGTCTGCATATCAATCACGAGCAGCTTGTCCCTGGTCGTTGTTTTGTTCCGTATCGCATTGCGGTGAAGCACAAACCACAGTTAGCGCCGGGTATTGAACTCGCGATGGTTAAACATGACGGTGGTGTGCTTCGCGCTCCGGTGCATGTCTCGCTTCCTGGTATGAGAACTCGCACAGTCGTCACTTTATACAGTGTTGACTTGGCTCGGCCCATTGTGCTGATGGCGTGTTCCGAACCACGTAACTGGTTCACTGCCCTTGCCCGCCATAACGGGCCGCAGGTCGTCACCATAACTCTGGTCGATGACTTACTGAGCGAGTACGGGGGGAGAATCGCCAGACATGTGCTTACCAAACCTTCCGATTTGTTGTTCTTCGCCGGGCCTTGCACGGGGGGATCATCATGGGCACGCCTCAACAAGACTCGCGGAATTGACACCGCAGAGAAAATCGAGGCCAAACAAAGGGAATTTTGGAGATTGTTTGAACGGTTCGTTGAAATCAAACGGCATGCCATGACGAAACGAGCTGCGATTTTGTTTGAGTTGCCTGGAAGTTGTGATTATTGGAAGGATGAGAGACTGCATGAGGTTGTTCATGATGGCATTAGTCATGAGTTTGATGGGTGTCGCTATGGCTTGAAGCAAAGGTATGCTAAGAAACCCATGCCAATCAAGAAGCCATGGAGAGTTGTTTCATGGAACTTTGACCTTGGTAGCTCGTTGTCTAAGAAATGCAATGGAAATCATGAGCATGGACCTTGTGCCGGTCGTGAAACCAAAGAAACCCAGTTGTACACGTCGTTAATTGTGGGTGTGATCCTCCGCCGTTTTCGTGCTCGAGCAAAGTGCCTCCAACCGGCACCATTGAAACTCGCTCTTGCTTGTATTACGCGAGGGAAATCGCGGAAGCATCAAGCTACTGCGTGTGAAAGTTGCACCACCCCGACTGAACCACCAAGGAGCTGGGTTAGTCCCGAACCTCTGGTGCCAACGGGGAGCTGGGCCAGTCCCGAACCCCAAGTTTCGGAGAGGAGTTGGACCAGTTCATCACCTCAATCAGAAACTGGGCTCGCATTGGGACAATTCCGTGGCTTTATTTGCAGCTGCTTATTTTGGGTCTTCCTGGTTCTGGAGAATATCATCAAGATGACTGCCAATGCGAACGTCGTCAATACGAATGAATTCTTCTGCGTGCCTGTTGGGAAATCCAGACAAGCGGCAATATTCTTGGGGAACCTCGTGAAGAACGCCATCGAGGAGGGCAGAAGAATCCCCAAGAGAATGGAGATGGGCAGCGACCTGGGCATGTGCATAAAGTGGATCGAGGACATTGGCGTCCCTGCTATCTATGCCTACTCAGCGTATTATTCTGCCAAGTGCCGCGGAATGATGAAAGGAGAAGGGCAATCCATGAGGGTTGCATTAGAGTTTATCAGCAAAGTTTTCGGACAACTGTCTGCTGACGAATGTATGCTTGGTTGGAGGGAATTCTGTAGCAAGGGGAAGAAGATCGTGGCGGCGCTGAACCAACTTTGCGGTGAGGCATCGCTGCTAGAGAAGAACCCTGAATTGCTCAACGTCACCAAGTACTGCATAGAAGGGACAGATATGCTGAGATCAATCACGGACATCTGGGATCTCGCATCAGGTGTGGCCGAAGACAACGAGGAACGGTCGTTCAAAGCAGCATTCCACCAGGACACCCAGGTCGGGGAGGTATACAAAGAGTTCATCAGCGATGAGCCAACTAGAGCCTCGTCGTCGAGAAGGTGGAGGAGCTCCGAGGAGTTCCAGACAACTGCAGAGTTTGAGAGGCACGATCGGAGAATATCGAAGTTCAGAGATCGAAACTGGGGGAAAGTATTCACGTTGAGCGTGATCAAGGCCCCCAAGCTCGACTTCTTCGGTCGTGGCGCAAAGGACGACTATCAGAAGAATTGGGACCTTGGGTTGATCTACCAGAATGAGCTGCATGCATCGATGAAGAACCTCGCATATGCGCTGAGAAGAGATGAAGAAGCCAGCCAGCACAATCTTTTGCGCTGGATGATCTGTGGGTCAACCCCCAGTGACATCTCTGACGCGTGCATCGGGGCAATCAACTCGCTTATGTGCGTTTCCTTCATCATGAGGAGGTTGCAGCCATTGCTCGGTGAAAGGCATGCTAGGGATCAGTCGTACACAGCTTATTTCCGTCAAGACAAGAATGAGCTAAGGAACTCTATCGAGAGGTCGAGTGCGCCAGGAACTTCCTGTGGTGCATCGACATGATCTACGAATCAAAGCTGCCTGCGATGAACATCAACTCCATCAGTTTGGCACCACACGCGGCTGACAGGGCCGCTGAGAACCAAGATCGGCGCAAGTGGGTAAGCTGGCTGAAGGAGATCGAAAAGAAAGCCGAGAAGGACGTCATGATCGACTTCTACCAGAACAACTACTGCACCATTCACGAAGCCGAGAGGGAACTGGAGAGGTACCCCGAGGACTTTGTGATCGGAGAGGAGCCGACGTGGTGGGTGATGGGCTCATCGAAGACGGAACCGCCGCAGAAGACGGGGCGACAGCAGAAGTCAGCGTCAAGCTCCGGGCAAAGGAGCCAAACCTCTGGTGGGCCAGTCCCCCAGCAGGGAGCGTCAAGTGGGGGGTCGCATGCTAGCGATGCCGTCAAGATCGACAACGAGATCATCGACTCCATTTTCCGCATGAACTCCGGTGGTGATGATGACAGATGGACAATCATCAACCCAACTGCTGGACACGACACATACACCTCATTCGAAGGGGGTATTACTCTGAGCGGCGCGACTGTCAATGTGAAGTTCAACATAGACAACAATACAGGGTACCCAATCATACAAACTGTATTTGGGCCGTGTCTTGCAGAAGGGAAGAACGCGACTTATTGGGAGTGTATGCTGAGATGCCTGACCTCTTCGCTATTGCATTTCGAGGAGAAGACCAGCGCGGAGAAGATTATTCTTTCCTACGTTGGGAAGGGGAATGCGGCATGGCTTCAGCTGTATGCTTTCATGTGTGCCCAAACAGGATGCTTGATTACTGGACGCCTTCCGGGCGCCAAAGCCATCAACGCGTTGATCCAGGCGGAGAAGAACCCGGACAACGCACCTGGACAGTTGAACCGGATTATCAAGAAGCAGAAAAGGGGCCCCATTGGTGAGGCAACGATTCGCGATATGATGATCCAGAAGAAGAGCTTCTTGGTCCTGGACTGGCCCCTGAGGGCTGTCAACTCGAAAGGGAGCACGAAGACCTTCCAAATGATGGTCAACGAACAGGGGTGGACAAATATCGAAGAGAGATCATACTATGGGTCGAGTGAGCAAGTCTCCTCGCCCAATGATACGTTGAGTATTATCTCCCGTTTGCAGAAGCTGGAAAAGCTCATTGTCGAGCGACGGAGGCGAGACATGGATGACTCACCTGTGTCGGTGCACATTTGGATGTCGCTCTTTGATTGGGTGTGCATGAGAGGGTGTGGATGGCAGGTGACCGCCAATCCCATCATTGACTCCTTGCAAAAGACGATATCCGACCTCGTCAACACATGCAAGGGCCTGGTCGTGGTGTGCGTGAATCGCGATGTAGCTTTCCATGGAGGAAGAGGGGACTTGGGGACGATCGCCAACAAGGTCAGCGAGATCTGCAAGGCGGCAGGCGCGTTGGTGACCGAGAATGATCGCCTGTGGCGCGTAGCCCACGCGCTCACAGGTAAGAACTGCAAGATCCCTGGGAGCTCGAACCTGCAACATTTCCTCCTGAAGCGATTATTGGTGGAGAAATCCATCGATGTGATCGCACCAAGCAACGCGTTTGTGCGTGAGCTTGAGGAGACGTGCATAAACGAGCCCGACCTTCGATTCAACATCCCGAAGAACATGGAGGAGTCGAAGGTGAAATTTGAGTACAAGCCGACCTTCACTGCACAATCAAAGCGAAAACAAGAACAGCAGGACGAGGGATACGGCGGACAAGATGCGTTTGGGAACACCGATGTCAGTGATCAACGTCTTCGATGGTATTCGGTCACAGAGCTCAGTGGTTTGATCTGCGAACTTTGCGTTAGAGAAATGCAGGTGAACAAGTCGAAGGTGCTCGGACCAAACTCGAAATTCAATCCCACTTCTTGCGTGAACTGTTGCGCGAACTGGAATGCGGACACGAACGGTATTGTGAGATCAACAGAAGGGAAGAAGCTGTATACGCGGCTCTTCGCGGAATGCGTGGTAGCAATCCCTGACCTTCAAAACCTCATGGTGGACGTCAACAATGTTCAGGCCATGACCACGATTATACGGGAACTCGCATATTCTAAGCTGAAGAAGGAGTTATCCCACGTGGGTTTCGTGAGCATGACAGTGGATCATGCAGCACAGTTCTACAACAACGGTCACGGGAAGCAATTGTGTGCATCCCGGGATGTGATCATGTGCAAGAATTCCGAGGGGGTTGAGGAGAGGACATCCATCTTCATGATAGACAAAGATCTTGGCAACGTGGCCTATTCATCCTGGATCAAGAGCGTGCTCGATCAGGGGACGATGTATGACCTCCTGGGACAGACTTCAAAAGAGGAATCCTTGGGGGACGTCGTCGAGATGATATTGGGATTCTTTGAGGTGATGTCGTACTTTCAGCACGAACTACCGCTGTGGAAGGATGTATGGAAGATCAAGAGGGAGTTCGAGCAATCAATTGTACGACACCTTGCCGGGAACGTGAGCCACACGACGGGCCAGAACCGAAAGCGGAATAAACCTTCCGCACAACTCGGGGCGCCCACGAAAGAAGTGTTGGACATCATGAACAAGATCAAGCCCAGACATCCGCGATCCCTGATGACTGAGCCTGCTGCCCAAGGGTCCAAGAGAAAGGCAACGGAGGGCGAAGGTGACGGTCTTGGTCAAGCACCAGACCCGAGCCGAAGCTCTCAGCCCAACGCTGAGAAAGAAGAAAAGAAGCAGCGAGTGATCGATGGGCGGAGAGCGGCACTCGGATTCCTGGAATCAATGGAGAAGTGCATGGGAGAAATGGGAATCTGTATGAGGTGCGCGAACCTGGCCCACGACGGCGACTGCAAGGACTATGAAGAGGCTGCTGGGAATGAGAAGGCAATGAAGAAGATCCGGGAACTACTCAGCAGTGATCCTGTTTCATCGGATGAAGAAATGGGGGATACGGAGGAGCCGTCCTCATCAACGTCCAAGGAACGCAAGAGAGGAGGACAAGCAGGGAAAGAAACAATTGAAATGTATAGCTATACCATCAACCTGGTGGAGATGGCTGACACGGCTGAGGGAGGAGAGCTACAATGCGGTGGCGTGGACCTCACTCGCAATCCGTGCGGGGACAACAGGACGTTCAAGAAGACGCTAGAACAGGGGTGCGACACCATTCCGTGCTACATCCCGAAGTATGGCGACGTGAGTAACGTGTATATGCCATGGGCGTATGCGTCTAGTGTTGACCTGAAATCTCGATTTCTTGTGTCCAGATTCCTGCCACTTGATCACCTCCATGATGCCCATGTATCGTTTCGCTCTCGAGGTTGTGGGTGGAAATATGTCGTTGTTCCGGTCGTTAATGACTGCGTCAATGTCGACCCATCCACCTTCGTCGCATCTGAAAACACTCCCTCGGCAATTGCCGATTTTGTGCCTGAGGACTCTGCATAGGTCGTGAGATAGCTGGTTTGCTTGATCTTTCGTAGCAAATACCGAGCGATCATCGCCAATCCTGCATAGTGGAGCGCCGTCAAAAGGAGCAACGCAAAAATTGACGCTCTTGCCAAGCTGCATCACATCCACCTGCTCAAGGTTGGCAAGGTTTCCTAGCATCATGAATCAGAATGACACGAAGGGGGCCAGGGAGGAAATGACCAAAGCTGGCCTGGACCGGGACGACATCGACAGGATGTTCAACAGATGCGATGGATGGTACAGACCTTGGTGCATCCGAGTCACAACTGGTCACAGTGATTTTGGATTCATGAGCTCATCCGCACTGGCAAATAGGTATTCCGCAAGGATGGGTGATACTCTCGGAGGAGCATTCCATGTGACGTATGTGGAAAACCTGCCAAGCATCGTACGCTGTGGGTTAGTCCCCGGCGGAATCGATGGCGGGAACAGGCTAGCACTGCACTTCGGAGCATTTGCTCCATGGGATGAGATGAACGTAGCAACGAAGGTGACGCTACGGAACGTAAGGAAGGGGATCCGATTGCGATCATCTACATTCCCAGTGCAACCCTCGCGCGGTATGGAGCTGGAGTCGCGGCAAATGGGACATTCATGGTCTTTGACGTGATCCCGTTCTATGAGGTCAAGTCCATTTGGATTGGCAAAAGCAACGGAGGGAAACGCCTGGAGTACGTTGACATCAAGAGAGCGTACTCGAAATGTGTGGAGAACGAGATCTGTCCTGGTTTCGTCAACTCATCCCAAGAGTCGGCTGCGATGTTCCTCCAGAACGTCGCAAAGATCAACGAGAGGATGCCTGAGACCGAGGCAGGTGCCGATAATCTGCACTACATCAAGGACATGGTTGATCGTGCATGCGAACTTTATCGGGACAACAAGATGGAGGAGTTCGATGCACAGGTCAACGAGGTCAGGGACGAAGTCAGCAAAGTCGTCATACTGAATGACGAGACATGGGAAGGACTGAGGTGCCGGATATGTCCGTCATGTGCGACCGCAATCCCCACATGCTTCTGCTTATGCCTGGAATGTGAAGCGCAACTGATCTCCACCGGGAGGTTCTACATCCACATCAACTCCGACGACGATGAGGACAACCAGAAGCCAAATGTCTCGGGTGATGCCAGGCGCGCACAAGAAGAAGCCAACCATGATGCGACTGCACAGGAGGATGATGACGAGGCGGAGGAAGTTCCTGAAGAAGACGACATGGACACGCAAGGATATACATCCGGCTACATGTCTGAAGAGGAAGATGGCGGTTGGCATTACCGCGACACTGATTTGGCATCACGGGATATCATAAGTTCCCAGCGGATGGCGATTTGCCTTGATGAGCCGCGCGAGGCTCAATACATGGCGGGATTCATCGCACTGCAGATGTCCAAGATGTGGGGGATGTTCGAGGGTGGTGAGGAGAGAACGTTGAATGCCGGACTCGAGGGGAGGCCGGGTTGCCCCTACCACAACGACTTCAAGAGATACCCCAACATAACTGAGCACGATCAGGAAGGGATCCTTTTGCCATCGACGGAGCTGAAGATTTCTCAATCAGAGAATGTTCGGACAAGGGTCTTCCGATCGGTTGAGGAGCGTGAAGAATACATTCGTATGATGGTGTGCAAATGCGAGGGACTATATACATTCTACAAGCTGTGGATTGCAGCGAGGATCCTCGACGTCACCAAGGACGAAATGAAGCTCCTGGTCAAGGACCGAGTGCACCCGGTGGGTGATATTATTTTCAGATGCTTTTCACTGGCTTTCAACTGTAAGTATATATCATTCGTGAGGGATGGCCTGAACCTTGGCAAATATGGTTATTCGGTCAATGTGAGCGCCATTATTGCGGCCATCGACCCGAATAAATGCGACACACCTCTGCTGGACTGGTGCCTTCGTAAAGGGCATTGGTTGCCAGAGGATCATAACAAGAAGTGTGTCCGGGCGCGAGAAGCCCAGAAGAACTTGGACGAGGAGTTCCGTCGACGCACTCACCGACTGTCCATTGGGGACAGGTATGCGTGATGCAGATGTTGATTGCGGCACGATGTGGGTTAGTCCCCATCCGTTGCTTGCGTCTCATCAACGTCATTGTGATGGAACGACTTTACATCATGATATGATTTCATGCGTCCAAGATGAATGGATGTGTATATGTTTACATATTCCGACGACTATGACATTCTGGATATTCATGAATGGGACCATTACCTCATGGATGATTTCCTTTTCAGTATATATATATTGTTCATGGTATCTGGAATGGCTATTATTTGCATTGATTGCTCACCGATATTTCTTCGCCGGTGGTATGCAGATTGCTTACGAGCAGGCGCCTCTGTTGGACTTTTATGGCCAACCCATTTTCTATGGATGACGGCTGCGCGATGCGCAAATGCGGCAGCTGGGATGTTCAATGGTGGTCAAATGACGTGACAATAGTGTATTGTATACACCTGCATATGGGAATGCGCTTCGATTGGTGGATGCATGTTTCATTTTTCATACAATCGAACCCGGCATGTTTCACAATGAATGAACGGTGTAGCGATAGCAAGCAAAAGAGTGCACGACACGATTTCGTAGCTGAAGCCGTGGCCAGTGGAACGTTTTTGTGGTGTTTGGACCGCATGATGAACAATGCGACCCAAATGGGGGATGTTAAAACCCTCTAGGCCCCGTGCCTAAATTGGGAAGCACTTCTGAGGTCTGTGTTAGTGTTGCTTACCGAGTTCCATTGATCGCCATTTGGCTCAAGACACAATTGAGGTTCAAGATCTGATGTGTAGCTGCGTTCACACGTGATCGGCATTGAGAGCGGAAAACACTTCGCTTGCGCTGCATTTGTCAGGACCACTGTTGTAACTATTATTCCTTCTCCCTTACAACGTTTACACGGGTTCGGCTATAGCGGCTTTGACCGTATACACCTTTCTACGTGGTTGGTATTACAGCTGGAGGGTTCGGTGCACAGCGTCCCACGGGACGTCACCTTGCCGTCTCTTGACAACACTGATGCCGTTCACAATGCATTTTCCGAACATGCCACCATGCAGCCGTTGCTTTCGAGTGATTGTGCTGCATCTTTTTCGCAATGAGCGGCGCAACGGCTATGGCGCATCCCGCGAGGGATTGCGATCCGGCATGGAGGAGGTGGATGGAGAATGTCGCTACCACATCGGTATGCACGAACGGCAAATACGACGCTAACCTCGCCGCCACGGTCAAGGGCCTCCTGGAGACGACCTCTGCACAGTCGCTTATCCATACATGGGTGCAGGACCAGCCGCACTTCCTGCAGTTGCTTACACCCCTGTTAACTATAAGCGAACCTTACTTGAAGGTTGTGCAGGCCCCACGTGTACCAGATCGCGACCTCCTTATCTATGTGACTGTCGCTGATTCAGGACTGTCCATGGTTTCGGGCAAGAAGAAAAAGCTTCGCAAGTATGACTTTGCGGAGCGTTTGGATGCTTCTCGCCCGGCGCGTGTCGGTGCATGGAGGTCAGAAATGCTTTGGGGCAAGGGCTTACAACAGCTGTGCAAGCGGTTGGCCGCCCTCATCGACGAGGTGCGTACCGACTACCCAGCAGCCACCATCATTCCGATGATTTACTGGAATGGCAACGAGCTCGTTGGGAAGGACGGCCTCGAGCCCACTGGTACATATCCATTTGATGCCCCCACCGGCGAGTTCGGTCAACTTCTTGCTGACTCCAAACGGCACCTGGCTTGGACCAGGGACTTCGCGGCCCGCAAGGGCTGCGCATGCCTTGGAGTCATGACCGGCGCGAAAAGCTATCTCTACGGCTTCTCTATGATTTGGGACCGTTTCATGACGGAAGTCCGGGATTACATCATCGGCGACCCCAATCATATGTTTGTGTACGTAGATGCTACACCCTTTGTTGAGACCATCGATTTGCTGGATAGGTATCATATGTGCTTCAGTGACGACAACATCACGAAGACCGTCCAGTTCATGCGCGGAACCCATCACATGTTGTATATGCTTTCTATCTTGCGCCCCGCAATGGGCAGCGTAGCCGAGCTGACACGTTCGCATGATTGCACCATGCGTCCGATCGATGTGCTCGAGGTGCGCCACCAAGAAGATTGCACAGTCAACGTTGAGGTTCTCGCGTACTGCAAGGAGACGCTAACGAAGTGCGGTGTTTCTTTGTCAGAGATGATCGGGCTCCCTTTCACCCGTGAAGAAGTGGAAGTCCGGCAGCCCCTCGATTTCGCCCCCGTCAACCCAGCCGAGTTTGCAACTACAAGTGAGCCTTCCGGTGCTGATGTTTCCGAAAGTGTTCGCCCGGCGCAAGCCGGTGCAAAGGCGGCTGCGGTGGCAAAAAGGGACGAGGAGGCGAGCAGGCCGGTACC
Source organism: Effrenium voratum (assembly GCA_963377175.1). NCBI lineage: Eukaryota > Dinophyceae > Suessiales > Symbiodiniaceae > Effrenium > Effrenium voratum. Next base: position 196,677 of record CAUJNA010003845.1, on the reverse strand, counting down.
ACTCGACTCCTACGGAAGGAGCGTGCCTGGGGGCCACTATGACTGCTGGGTGTATAGCATTCATGATGGCGTGAAGTATGTCGACTACGGTGAGGGCCCCAAGAGACTCGACATCATCAAGCAGCCCTCCTTTGATTACGACCCTTCCGTCAGGAGAATCAGTGACGAATACCATCGTTCCCTGACGTGCATCTCCAAGATCCTCCGTGGTCGTGGAACAGAAGGATGCGGGTATGTGATGGATGAGGACGGCTACATGGACCTCGAAGACCTGGGACTCGCGCTTCGCAAGGAGCTGCGACATCCCATTCCATGGAACATGCAGAATATCATGGACATCTTCAAGCTGGACAAGAAGCAGAGGTTCATCGGGCTTGGTTGCCCGGACGCAAGCCGGTGCGGAGACGTTCCATGTTCTCATTGGCTTTTCAAGCTGAAGGCCTCTCAAGGCCATGAGGACTGGCTCCAGATCGACGACTCCGGCATCGCGAAGGAGTGGTACGTGAACCCGGGGACGACCTCGGGCGCTGGTCTGGCTGGAACGTTTGCAGCAGCCCTCCTACGGTGCTTTATCACCGCACTGATAAGCGTAACTTCGCTAACATGCGGAACGGACTGCTTCCAGGAGGAGGGGACCAGCACGAGACAGGCAGACCTCACGTTTTCTTCGCTGACGTCCCAAGCACGAACGAAAATTACATCTCAGGTGTACGTGCGAACAAACCCCTGGAGATACAGATCGACCTCAGGATGGCCATTCGCGCAGGGCTTTGCTTTTTCAAGACGGAGAGCGACGGCGTCCTTACGCGCGACAAGGTGCCCAACTACACGATTATTTCTGTATTGGACGCTACAAATGGCGATGTATGGTACACTCGCTCCGAGCAATCGGATGCAGGTGCACCAGCTGAGGCGACTGAGGATGAACCCCAGGGGATGAAGCGCGACCAAGCCGTGGTTGATGATCGCTCTACAGCGCTGGAACGTATTGCTACAACCCGCACAAATGTGGCTTCTCCTCGCGCCCCGCAAGGGGAAGCGAAGAGACAGAAGACTTTCAACCCAATGGAGAACGTTGAGCTGAATGTCGCCACGTGCCCGGTTTGCAACAACAGTGTCTTCGAGGGGCAGGTGCACTGCTCATCATGTGGGCAGTTGTCTCCCCACGCCTGTTGAAAGAGCAACAGAAGAATTACATTGTGCAGCGTTCCAATTTGCTGAAGAAGATGGGCCTCAGCACCCATGTCACAGCTCAGGTCCTGGCATCCGTGGGAACATTTGACCTCCGCGAGGAGGATCGTAGCAGCATCATTCGTGGCTTGAACTCCCCGGACAGTGCTGTTATTCAGGAGGCACGGAAGAAGCACAAGTCCGCCCTGAAGAACGGCTATCACTCTCTGCTTGATCGCTATGAACTCGACCTTCAATACAGGGTTCGTATGCTTGAGGTGGGCCGTCGGGAGGCGGACATGCTCCGCATGGAGTTGAGCGCAAATCTCGTCTTGGCTGCTCCAAAGCAGTCGCAAGCCCAGCGCACTCTGGGAGTTGGCCTTGGATCAACTTCGGAGTCGCGAATCGCAAGGCTCGCGTATATCAAGACAGAGTTGGAGTTCTTGCCCAACGAACTTCAAGATGCGCTTTCTTCTCGCTGGATCATTATGTTCCAAGGGATGCCTTACAGCCCAAGAGCTTTTATCAACGTGGTCTTTGAGCAAGACAAGCCTCGCAGCATTGGTTGTTGGAATGGCATCATCCATCTGCGAAGCAACACGTTGGACAACCTCCGCAACGAGATGGACTGGATTTTCAGCCAGAATGAGCGGTATGCGCGTAACTCGATTGAATTTTCGAGGAACGAGAGCAGCAAACACCTCGCTCGCAACGCCGCTCGCTATGCCGAGACAAGTGCTCCCGCCGCCCGCGAGGGTGAGCATTGGAGCCAAGGCAGCTGGCAGAATTGGTCCGGATGGAGCGGATGGGACAACAGTAGCGGTAACTACTCAACTTGGCAGTGGCGCTAAAAGTGCAACTGTCATGGTTTGCATGTAACAATGGTTCCCCTGACCTTCTCCCTCTGTGGTGTTACTGTTTGGCTGCTTTGTGAAAGGCCCCTTTAACACGCAGAGGGGGGTGAAGAATTTGATCGGTCAGTATGGGGTTTTACATCCATTGCATCCGCAGTGTGGCTGTTCAAGCGTGAAAATGTGCGAGCAGCGCACTTGGACGGTTTGTTGTTTCCTTTTGGGCCCCAAACCGGTAACCCTTGAATCTATAGCCCCGACAAAGAGCAATAGCCCTTACAAGATACTCGGAGGTTTTTCCAAGTCCTTAGGGCCTTGGGGCTCCAGGACGCTCAGTGCCTGGACACCATCCGCCAGACGCTGCAGTGGCTGGCGACCGCCAGAGCAGCCCCAGGCAACTGGCCAGCGGTGTGCCTTTGCTGAGCGTGGAATTTTAAGGGACATGGCGTAGAACGGGGGTTTGTTTAGATCCTTTGCTTGGGAAAATCACGCATCGCCCCGCGATCAGCCTTTATTTCCTCGAGAAAGAGAGTCAACAGGCAAACCTGCGTGTCATGAACAGACGGTTGTTTGCAAAATCCTTGACATGGAAGCGCAAGGAACGGAAATGCCTTTGGTCTTTTCAAGCTTCACTCAGATTCCAAGATAGGATAACAAAGGCTTTTGCGCCGTAGAACCCAAGGGAAAGTCCATCATACTCCTATTCCCTGCTCCCTCCGCTGTCGACCATATAAAGGAGAGGGTTGGCTGGGGGTTGAGCAGCTGAGAGGTTCATTTTTCCCCTTCACCAGTTAAACTCCAACAGAAACAGAACGGGAAAGTGTAGAAAGGGAAAGGCGCTCAGGGTCTTATTGGACGCCGACACCCTATCATGCAGACTCAAACCGTCAAAACAATACCCAAAACAAGGTGCAAATATATCCTGAGTGTGCACCATACACTTGCCTTGAACATGCTGCTGTTTTTGGTCGGTCGTCATCTTTCCAAAGCACCATCTCGGGTAAGATGAAGTTGCTGAGTCGGCGCGTGCTGTGCCCCCTAAGTCTTGAATTTGACGCCTCCATACCTTCAAGCCCACGAGCGGAAAGTGCTCTTGAAAGGGCGAGAGGGTGTGAGAGAGTGTGTGCTTATGTGTTGTGTGGCATTGTGTGGCATTGTGTGGCATTGTGTGGCATTGTGTGGCATTGTGTGGCATTGTGTGGCATTGTGTGGCATTGTGTGGTATGTGTGGTATGTGTGGTATGTGTGGTACGGTGTCGTACTGCGTTGTGTTGCGTCGTGTTGCCTTTATTTATTTATTTATTTATTATTTTTTGTTTATTTATTTATTTGTTTTTTGTTTGTTTGTTTGTTTGCCTGTTTCCTGTTTTGGGTTGTTTGCGTGATTCTTCCTTGTTTGCTGATTTCCTTGTTTGTTGTTCGCAGTCCCCACGGTCAGTGTGTGAGGGTGGGGGTGCAGTTCCCGGCCCTCTGCGAGATGGCAGGCGTTTTCTGGTTCTATGCGCTCTCCATGGGGATGCCCCCTTCTCTTCCCGAAAAAGTTGGGCGCTCAACAAAAGGGCTGGAAAGCACGGGGGCCACTGGTGTCGTGAACAAAAGTTGTCTTTTGCCTCGAGGCTGGGAGACCGAAGGGCTGAGTGCGTGCACTTCTGCCACGGCGCGCCTGGGGCGGTGTTTCTCTACTGCAAGGCTGGGTGACGCTGGCAGGTTTGACAGCAATCTTCAAGCATCTCTTTATGTTGGTGCAACAGCGTTCTGTTAGCTTGCCTGGGTACTATGTCAATTATGTATAGCTATGCGTGGAAACGATCCCTCTCAAAGGCCGCGCCGGCGGTGCTTTCTGTCCAATTCAAAACCCCAAGGCCTACGAGGTGCTGCGCGAGAAGCAGTGGCTGGACCTGGCACAGGAGCTTTGGTGCAACGGAGTCCCCTTGATGGGTTAATTACCTGAGTTGGTGTCTGAAGGGGGGGCACCTTTGGTCCTCCTTTGGCTCTGCCGCTTCTACTTTGGGGTTTTCCAAGCAAAACCAGCCTGAGAAGCATGTGCCCTCGAAAACGCTCCACAGTGATTTGAAGCGGGGGCAGACGCTTGAATCTGACAGGAGGACACCTATGAGCGAACCAGTCTGCGGTGAGAAGGGGTGCTCGGCCTTCGGGTTTGAGCCACATTGAAGCTTGTTTTCAGGGTCGCATTGTTGGGAAGTGGGAAGGGGGATGCCTGCCTTGCTTGCCTGGGGTTGAGAGTTCTTTGTTCTCTCCATCTGAGAATGCGTATCATTCTCACACACTGACACTCATTTACCCAAACTGTGATCTCTGAGAAGCTGCCTTTAGTTGCAGCAGCGGTCCCCATTTCCGTTTTGACCGCTACACTTAAGCTGTCCCACATTGATTTGGAGCTATGGTAAACAGAGGCTTGCTCAGTAAGCGACTTTGAAGGGTGGGCCATTAGTGCGTTTTTGGACCATTGCTATGACTGGGTCCCCTCATGGCTTGGAAACATTTGCACAGGTCTCGGGCTGTTTGTTCTCGACGGGGGCCCGCTTTCAAGCTTTCAACTGGGGGTTCCAGAAGGGCGGACCTTGAAGGTGGTTGATTTCCTTTGTTTTAAGCCGGGGGAGGGGGGAAAGAAAGGAACCTGTCCCGGGCCACTATTTTCCCCGGAGTAGACCCGGCAGTGCATCCCAGTTCAGTGACACCCTCGAGCGCTCCCTTTCTCCTCCAACTCCGTTTCGGCCGTCGGAGACCCCCCGGCCGGGACTTGGTCTTCTCTTTTGGATTCCCATTGAAAGGGAGCAGCCATGACCAACCCAAAAGGTAATTATACAAGCTCAGCCAGACAAATTCCCGATACATGGTCAGCCCCGAAGTGTTGCTCCCTTTGTCTACATTGTTCTCTTTGTTGTTCCAACTGGGCCATTCCTGGCAGGAGGCGGGAGAGTTGGTGTGGAAGTACGGGCTCTTGAAGAAAGGCCCGGGCATTTGCCACGGCATCGCCGGCAATGGCTACACCTTCCTCAGCCTGCGCCGTGGAAGCAGACGGGCCAGTTGAAGCCAACAGCTAAGACCGCCCCATTTGTTGTGTTGATGCCTTGGGGGCACCGGCTTGAGGTGCGGAGGGACAATAAAAGTTTAACATGTAGGAGTGATTTTGGAGAGTCCTTTTTCTTGGCCCGAAAGGGGGGGGGGTCAAAAGGCAAACGCTTGCGCCTTTTATTCAAGTTTCTTCCGATCCCAACTGCCCCAACCCAACAGCAGCCCAGGTACCGTCTGACCGGGGACGCGCACTGGCTGGCGCGCGCCTACCACTTCGCGGAGCAGATGGCCACAAGGCAGGTGAAGGAGCAGTCGAGGAAGCCGGACACCCCCTACTCCCTCTACGTGCCTTGGCGTTTTTCATGGTATCACCTCAAGGGAAACCGGCGTGCGTCAGAAATCATGCTCCTCTCATTTGCCAGGCCCTCATTCCCTAGGCGAGAACAAGAGCTGCTCCCTTTGCGTGCGGGGAGTTGGCAGGGTCTAAGGCCCACCTGAGCGTCCAATTATGCGATCGGAAATGATGGGTGGTCTCAGCTGAAGAGACTCCCGCAGAGAGCTTCCGCTTCTTTCCCTGCAGGCCGTTGTTCCCAACAGGGAATAGGCCTCTGACTTCCTCTCCCTCTGCCAGTTGGCAGAGGTCAGTCATAGGCCACTAGAGCAGTACACCTCTTATGTACTCCTTTGGCAGTTGGCCGCTGGGTCGAATTGTCATACTCCCCAATGCAATTGAAGTGGTGGATGCCCGGCAGCCTTGTCTTTGGCTGACATCGTCAGCGCTTGGCTGGTGTCATTGAAGTAATAGGACGCCTGGATCAATACACCGGGTGTCCCCTTTTGTGGGGCTTCATCACTTTTGGAGGAGAACACCCCCCCTTTTTTGACAGGATGGGTTTATTAATCTGGGAACGTTATCCTTTTGTCTTTTTGGATGCACCGATTTTGCAGCCAGCGCACACCTTGGGCTCGTTCTCCCGACTACGAAGTCACCCTTTTTTGCAACACCGCGTTGCGGTTGGTCCAAACATCCATCATCCATGGCCTTCGTTTTTGCATATCCGAGGAGGGTCTTGCGGGCACCGTGTGCTTCCTCATGGACCTGCGGCTGCGCCCCAAGGCGCCCGGCCTCAAAATGGAAGGCTTCGACCCCTTGCTCGTAAAGGGAAACCAAGAGGAAAGAACAACCATTTTTAAGGGACCACTATTGTAAGCAACGCCCAAGGCTGGGTTTCTGTGATTAGCCAAGTTGGAGCCCATGACAGTTCACAGTTGACATAGGAATATGGCCAACGGTGTGGGCATCACGGCAAAGCAACATGTTTTGGTTGGGAACCTCGTTTTGGTGGCATCCGGGCCGTCACACTTTGCTCGTGGAATAAACCTAACATAGTATGGACACAAGTTGATTTAAACAAGGAATCACCTAATCCTTGAAGCACAGTACTTGAACAATACATCTTTCACATACACACAAAACAACTACCTCATAAGGATTATGTCAACGCTCATTAAAAAAACTGGTTTAGATACAGCCTAAAGCTCTGCGAAATCGTCGAAAGTAAGGCGTGACAAACCCATTTTGGGACCCCATGTTGAGCCAGGAGGCTGCCTTCCCGCTCTTCGAGCTTGAGCCGGAGAAGCGGGGCCTGAAGCGGGGCCCCGACTAGCCGCGCGGGGCTTCTCGGCGCCCACAAGTGGCCGGGAGCCCGGCGATGGCCTCGACATGGGACCTGGGCAAAGTAGACCAGTAGACCCATGTTATCACAAGCGCGATGCTCGACGACCGTGTCCTCTACCATCATCTTGCGCGTTGTTCACCAAAGTGTTGCGGAATGTCGCGAGCCTCCCGCACAAAGACTTTCAGGACTCGCCTCTCGGAAAACAAAGGGTTCAGCGAGCAGCAGCGGGGCGAGTGGTGACTGCACCTGGCAAGGGCCCAGAACCTTTTCACCCTTCTTGTTTGGGTTGGAGGATGGGGGTCCCTTCATTGGATGTTGATGTAACAGCCTTTGCTTCAATGGCCTTCTGCACCCGCAATTATGAATTTTCGGGAATGATGGGGGGTGCTTGGTTTCAAGGCAATGTCGAATGAAACTGAGCCTGGGTCCCTTAGAGTGATGTGTTTGAGCATCTTGAGGTCGCTTTGGACCCAAGCCCCTGGCCGCAGGCCTTGGCGTTGGAGCCCAACAACACGCGGGCCCTCTTCCGGCGGGGCTGCGCCTACGCGAACGCCGGGCCCCAAGACCAACTTTGGGCCATGCAAAAAAACAGAACCCTGTCAAAGGCTGGAGCTTTCTTTGCTGCGAAGCAGCCTGCAGCGTGTTCTGCAAAAACCAACGTCAAACTCGAAGAGTTTGCCTTCCCTCCACAACTCCAAAGCCTGGATTTGGAGGGCCACGCCAACGCAACGACCTACATCTTGGCAGTCAATACATGGACCAAGCCCTCCCAACGTCGGCTTGGTACATCTTTTGGACTGCCTTCCTTGGAGGAAAGGCACCCCGTGCGCGTCTACTTTTGCCAGGGGGGATCTTGGAACCTAGCTAAGAAAGGTAGCAGCAGGTTTCATGAGTTGCTTTGAATAGAAGGGGCGGACGTCCCCCTCCTTTCGTGCGAGCCACGTTTTCGCGCCCCTAGAAGTGGCGTTCTGCTTGGGGGGGTGAGGCGCAGGGGTGGCTCCTGGCGCGGAAGGACTTCGAGCAGGAGCGGCTTCACCCTCCAAAAGGGCGGATGCTGGTGGTTAGTTGTTTGTAGAACTAGCAATGGCTGGTTCCAAGATTGTGGGGAGTGATCTTGTTTCCCAATTCCTTTCAGCCATGTCCTTTTCAAAAACAGCAGATTTCCATGGTTTCTGGTGGCTCGCCCCACTCAAAGCGGGAGATCAATTCATTTAACTTGCTCACAACTTGTGGTGCAGCGTGTTAACTCGATTCCTAGACATTGATAGACATTCGCTTACTTGCCTTGCATTTGGTGAATCCAAGCTGAGAAAACCCTGCATTCACAATGTTGGGAGGTGGGTCGGCTTCATTTAATGAAGCTAAAGCATTGTTTGGCGTGGTGTAGATACTTTGGCCGTGGGGTGTAGTGCGGCTTGACTGCGGGCCTCAAGTCCTGGGCTCTTTCATTGATACGAGGGGCTTAGTCTGTGGCTTTCGGACACTTCAGGATTCCCAACCATTCTTTGCAGAAAGCCACCACTATCCATTATCGACTTTTTGACGAACAACGGTTGAAGGGAAAAGAAAAGGATACAGCCACTAAAATACAGCCGCTAGTCCATCAAAAGCATCCACGAATCAACCCCATAAGGTCTGGTCGCTGTTAGACTGGTGGCCGGACCTCCTCCCCTGTTTCCGCATTGACTCGCGGCCTGGCTCCTCACGGCGCCCAGAGAACGCTGTCTGGACCAGCTGGGTCTGTTTGCCTTTTGGTTGTCATGTTGAGCGGGAAGCCACAAGGAGCCCAGCCAAAGTGAGTTTTGCTTTTGCTGGGAGGAAGCCACCTGCAAACGACTCCTTCTTCGTTTTTGCCTTGTTTTTTCCCAAGGGGCGCCGATCCTCCAAGAAAACGCCGCCGTTCCTGTGCCATGGGCCTGGCGGACCTGGTCCTGGCGCGATCGGACGAGGACGATTTCGAGGATGCGGCGCTGGCCCGGGAGCTGGCGGAGCTGAGGCGCGCGCGGCCGGCCGCGCTCGCGCGGCCGGGCGCGGGCAGCGCGGGCAGCGCGGGCAGCGCGGGCGGTTCGGCGAGCCAGGCGCGCTTGCCAGAGGCGCCGCTGCCACCCCTCGCGCCCCCAGAGGCGGGGCTGCTCTGGTTTTCCTGCTGGTGGCGTCGAGCGAAAAATGCCCCTGCTCACAAAAGACTTGGGAGTACTTGTCGTTTTGAATCGGAGCTGGGGCAAGACTACCTCCATGGCCCATGGCCCCCAAACAGTCTAAGTCTTTTTTTTGTGTTTGCTTTTCTTTGTATTTCTACTATTTTTTGGGGAGCCGCCCCCTTTCGAGGAGCTGGCCGCCGCCTTGCGGCCCCCTCCGAAGCCGTCGCTGGCGGACGCGCTGCTGGCACGGGAGGAGGCGGAGGACACGGTGGATCGGGAGTTGGAGGAGATGGAGAGGCAGCTGCAGCTGCAGGTGGGGGTCAATGTCCAACAGATGTGCCAAGGTTATAACTGCAGGCCCTTCAAAGCCCCCATTTGCCCCCCCCCGCAACCTTGCGAAGGGTGGTTGTCTGGTTGCAAGTAGAAAAGGAGTTGTGGTGTCAGTTTGGTTTTATTGCTGTACCAGTGGAATGGGCATGTCTTTCAGCAAGCGGAACCATTCTGGTTTGGGGTCCCCTACGTTTCTATGAAATACGCCTCGCTAGGTGGAGAAGCTCCGCCGGCAGCAGCGCCGCTTCTCCCGGCCGGAGGCCGCCTCGGCGGACGCGGCGGTCGCCGAGGCGGAGGCGGATGCCGCGGAGGAACTGGCGTTCGAAGCCGCGGCCTCGCCCGAGCCGGGTGCGGCTGAGGATGAGGAGCCCGACTCTTCCCGCCCATGGGAAGCGCACCTTCGAGTTGTAGGTTTTTTGTGGCATCAAACTTGGCATCTCTTTTCAGGTGTCAAAGTAGCTCCCGGGACGGGAATCAACCGCGAAAGGGGTGTTCCCCAAACATCAGACAGTCGCAAACAGGATGCACCTCCGAAACTGTGCGCGAGCATGGCCCCTGATTGGCGGTTTGCTTCGGAGATTTGGACATTGCCTCTTGCCTCCCCACTGCTTTGCAAGGTGCCAGGGTCCAAGCCACCAATCCCAGCCACCAATTACAGCTTGGCTACAGGGAGCGCCCGGGATGGTGATATCAGTTTGCTGGAGCCACCTTCCCCTTTTCCCCCAAGCCACCCATCGAAGCCCAACCCAAGACCTAGGAGTTGCTTCCCCCAAGCCACCAATCGAACCTCAAAGACCTAGGAGTTGCAGCGGCTGAAGACCTCGGCCGCCCAGATGGAGGAGGCCTTCCCCGAGGCTGAGGCATCCGCCGCCAGCGCCCCAGCGGCTTCGGCTTCGGCGCGGTTCCGCGGCGCCGGGGAGTGGGAGGCGCCGGTGCCCGGAAGCGCGGAGGACGGCGGACCTTGGCGGCGTTTTTTTTTTTTGGGGAGCCGGTCAGGGTTTCCTCCGTGTTCCTTTTAACCTGCAAAAGTGGCAGTTTCCAGGGACACGAGTAAATTGAAACCTTTGTCGGGCCAATCCTAAAGCTAGACAAACTGGACGCCTCATTTTCACTCCCGGCCAAGAGGAGGAAGTCTCGGAGTTCAAGAACGCGCTGGAGCACCTGGACGTAAAGCTGCGCGCGCTGCAAAGCAAGCAGGCGTCGCGCCAATCATGAGGGCCGTAAGGTAAATCTCGCGCAGTTGTTGCCATTTTTCTAGTCTAAGCCAAGCAACCAAGGGGCCACTGTTCAACGGCTCGTGTTTCAAGGCCGACAGGCTCCCAAGTGTTCCATGGCACCCTTGTCCTTGTTTTCTTATTCGGTCATATTAGAGCTTTGTTGCATTTGTGCTCTAAGTGTGCCCCGGGGGTTCTGTGCCCCTGTGTTTCCTTTAGCCGGGGGGTGCCAATAGATGGAGTAATTCTGCAAAGGGATGTGCAACAGTGCAAGTGCAAGGGTATAGCTTTTGAGATTAGTTCGCCTTCATGTGCAAGCTCGCAGTATCACATGATGGCTCAAAGTGCTGGCGAAAGATTGGCAAAAGATATCGAATGTTGGCACAGACGGGGCCCAGTGCCAACCGGATGTTCAGCATAAATTGCCCGATCCACGACTCCCTTTCAGCACCATTCGACGGGGTTCCCTATGCTTCCCTTTAGCGCACAGGGGGATGTTTGAAAGAGAGCAATATCCACCTCCGCCCCCCCCTCCCAGTTTTGAGGCACGCCCTACCCCTACAAAATTGAACTTGCGGTTTCCCTTGTGCTGGTTCCCCATGGCATACGGGTTAGAATGGCGGGGGCTTGAACTCGTTGCGCTCAACGCGCCTCAGGCGCTCCAGCTCCAACTCCCAGCGGAAGAGATCAAGGGCTCCTCACGTGGCGCGGTGGTGGAGCAGCTCCAGTCGCAGAATAAGGCGCTGCGGTGGTCGGGACCCTCACCCCCTCAAAAATGGGATTGAGGGCACTGGATCCCTGAAAGGAAACATCTCCCAAAAAGTCACTTCAGTCTTGGGCTTTGCCGCACCCTCGGCTTGATGATCTTATCGTGGGCCTCCCTTCCTGGGCCAGTGCAAGCATAGGCACGGGGGTCCAAGGATGCTCTGAGCACAGCTGTGAGAGCAAGACCTGCTTTCCTGAAGCGTCACCGAGTCACAAAGCCGGTTTCCAGTAGATACCTTTCGGACGCTCGGTCGTCCATAGGTGCTGCGGGAGCTTCTGGCCGGTGCAGGGCGCAAGGGCCGGCTGGACCTCGACCGGAAGCTCTTCGCCTGACGGGCGACGGCCAAATCTGAAAGGTCGACTCTCATTGGGCTGTTAAAATGAGGAGTTGCTTTGTTCTCAACTTGACTTTGAAGGCCAGAAAAGCTCGATACCGATTGGTCTCGAAGGAACTCGCAGTAATCACCTGAACATGCCCGTTGGGATGTTGGCTTTCACGCCACCAGCAGAAAGGCGGCTGCCACGAGCGCGCCGGTTTCACCCCCACGAATTCGGCGAAAGATTCTGGAAACTGTGGGCCCGGGCGAGGTGGGGGGGGGGGGGGTTGGGATCCAACTGGCCTTGGACTGCTCTCCTTCTGGAGAGGGTCCAACCTTTGCATTCAAGAAGGACACACACAAACACACAAACCCACTCTCCCACCATACTGTGAATGGACAACATGCGCTCCAGTTGGCATGGATGAAGCCCAATACTCGTTCATCAAGCTGGTGCCTGGCGTGGATTTTGTCCGTCCACAGTATGGGTGCGGGTTGTTTGAGTTTTTTTTTTTTTTTTTTTTAGTTGGTTTAAAGGGACACCGAAAAGAAGCCCGGAGCCCGTTTTGGGGGCCTTCGTATTTCGACAGATCTCCAAACTGGTCGAATCCCTGGGCCCCTTGAAAGGGAAGCCAATTAGCGCAGGGTTCAGCTCACAGCTTTTTTTTCCGTTCGGAGACGGGGTTTTGGAATCGCCCCCCAAAGCACACGGCCTCCAAGCACGAGGGCGCGAGGCGCGAGGCGCCTGCCTCTCGCGACCGCTCGAGGTGTTGCGCATGGAGCCGGGCAACGAGGCGGCGCGCAGGGAGCTGGAGAAGATGGAGGCGAAGTTGGAGCTGTGGAAGTTTTGCAACGCTTTTCGTTCGAAGTTCTTTTTGTTTTGTGTCTTTTTCTTTTCTTTTCTCTTTTTTTTTGTGTGTGTGTGTGTTTTAGTTTCAGGTCAGGTGGGATGGCTGGGACGGGTGGGTCTACTATCATTGCCGCAATGCATACCCTGATTAGTGTTATGGCCATACCACACTGTGCTGTTTTGGCCGGTTGTTCGTAATCCCATTGCCCTGACGCCTTGTGAGTGGTTTCAACCTTGCTTTTTGGTGCGCTCTTGAGGGAAAAGGGTTTCAGAAGGAACCCTGTCGAGGTGGACGAGGAGGTAGGCGGCTTGGACATAAGTTTTTTTTTTCGTCCAGTCTAGGCTCAGTTTCCGGTTTTGGGGGCTTGCCCACTTCCAGCCACAAGCACCAAGGGCTCACCCACCGAATTTTTCCCATGCCCACAAGCTAACAGCAAACTTCAGTGGCTTTGCCATGTGCAGCTTTACTAAAGCCGAAGCACTTCGCCTTCTTTGAGAAGCTGCCGAGGTTCGCTGTGTTTGTGGGATTGGGGCATCCCTGAAAAGCATGAAAGAACGTCTTGCACCCTCCCTCCCCCGCCCCCAAATTGGTAAAGGGTTGGTACCGGGCCAAATCAAACAACCATAGCCCATTCAAGCGACACCGTCACAATTTCAGGGGTTATCCTATACCCCTTGCTGCTTGGTTTGAGCATTGCCTTCTGGAGGTTGAAGGAGCATACAAGAGACCCTGCTTTGCGCCCCCTTTTGTTTGGTAGTTCTGGAAGGCCTGCACCTACCCCGCAAAAGAATGGCCCTCTTTTTCTACCTGGGGCACTGGTTGCACCGGGGCCGTCGCCCTGGCTCGGCCACTTCGCCGGTGGGCCAGGAGGTGCTGCCGCCCCCTTCGGAAGTTGCCAGGACGGCCCGATTTGCGCATCTGATGAGATCCCCCCAACTGGGTGGAGGCAAGCTGGGGTGAAGCTAGACACAGTTTCTGTGTACGTCAACGGTCATGACTAACCCCAAATGGACGGGCATGCCATCTTACGCGCAACAGAGGGACCTTCTCAAACTCAGCGGCCCCCAACCTGGGTGGGATTTTGAAAACACCCCGCCGATGTCGGACGAAGCAACGGCCGTGAGCCGCTTCCGCGAGGAAGCAGGACCTGCCCGTGGCCACGGTGCCCCAAGACCCGGCGGAGGCTGTGAGGCGCGGAGCGGATCAGTTGCTCAGCCTCCATTGGGGAGGCTGAAAAACGGGGCTGGAAATCAATGTGGACCCCCCCCCCGCAAAGGGGAGGTTTGCTAGAAGTGTTGCTTGATTTTGCTATGCCAATTTCTATTGATTGGGAGATGTTCCAAATCCAGGGGCCACCAAAATGATCGGCTTCAGATTGGTTTCTCGTTAAAATCGGCCCCCTTTTCGTGCGAACTTGAAAATCACTTGTTGGGTCATTTGAATGGGACGAGTTCGTGTTTTGTGTTTTTGTTGGCCTTCGTCTGTTCACCCGGGCTCCCGGGTACACTTTCAACTCGAGCGCCGGGAAGTTGGGCTTAGGATGGCGCAGAAGGAGGCAGAGCGCTTCCGGCGGGAGATCCTGACCATGGCCGACAAGAAGGCGCTTGTTTTGTTTGGGCTGGGCAGACCCCTGTGTCTGTGGATGGAAACCAATCGCGCCGCTGGTTGGTTGGTTGGTTGATGAACAAGTGTATATAAGGGGTTCATCCAGGCCAACTGGTGCGGGGTGTTGTCCAGCAAGGGCCTAGAGAATTAGGGGGTTGGGGGGAACTAAACCAAGGTGGGCCCCGTGTATGACCCCTGTTAGCCCAATGACCTGCTTGCACATTGGATTGCACACGGCAAGCAGTGACAGGCCCATTTCCCTTTGGTCGGGGACGCCCCCAAAGACTTTAAACAGCTAAAGGAAGCCGCTTGGAAGAAAGTGGCATGCATCTTTCTGCACACTTCAACTGGCACCCTTTTTTGCGAGCAACCCTGCGGTTGGCGGACATTTGTTGAAAGGAGGGCTTCAAAAGAGGCGGGCGGATTAAAGCCGCCGCCCAGATCCGCCCAGTGCCAGGGCTGCGTCCCTGATTGGTGCAAGAAGTTCAACAAAGTCCAGGCGCTTTTCGCGCGTCAGGGGTAAGAGCTGTGAGATGCGTGAGCCGACTTGGTTCAAAACCCGGCTTTCAAACGGCAGGCGGGCTGATTCGGTGCCGATAGTTTGGTGGACCCATGTTGTCCAGAGGCAGCTCTCTTTCTACTTTCAAGGGGGGCGTGCCCTCCAACAGCAACCAGCCCAAAAGCCCAAAAGGGCGTGCCTGAGCTTTCCCTTGGAAATCACTGGTTTCGGTTGGGCATCCCAATGTACGGGCGCTCCCTGCTTTTAGGTGATGACGGCCGACTGGGCCAAGCACCAGCTGAAAGATCCGGAGATTCTCCAGGAGTCGCCACGAGACACGCCTTGCAACCGAAAGGAGAAAAATAACAATGCTTTGCTCAGCTTAAGGCCGCTTCCACTTGTTTCAAGCAAGCCCCAAGGTAGACCTTGTTGGGGGTTCCTTTAGAAGAAGTTGACCGTCCCCAACGGCGAGCAGCAATCGCACGCGCGGCTGAGAGGCAAGGGTGACTGTGGAAATCTTTGGAAAGATGCAACGTTTGAACCATCAGACTCCGACCTTTGAAGTGAAAAGACGAAAAGACAAGGAAATTGCATACATGAGCAAAAGGGATGGCCCGACCCTGTCAGGCATGGACCCCTTCCGAAGCCGCGCCCAAACAAATGTAGGTTTATCAAAATAGTGGTCCATTTCCGAATATGGTTGGGTTGCCCGCAAGGGTGTCCTTCTGGCATCCCAAACACATCCAGCTGGTTTTTGTTTGGATGGGGGTTATTACTAATAACTAGCTTTTACAGTAAAAGGCTTGGCCAAATTGCTTTCCCAAACAAAGCAGCGTTTTTTGGGGCCTCAATTCGCAGAGGATCTGCTGATGCTCCGTGGTCCGCTCTTCCAATCGATGGACGGCCAGCAGCGCGAGGCGATGGCTGCGATTTACACCGTTTGGGGTGGGGGAGGGGGACGCGTGTGAGGGAATTCTTGCATTTCCTCGCTCCTTTTTGTTTGTGTTCGCGCGTGTGTGAGCTGGAAAGGTTTGGAGTCCCTGCCCAGGAAAACAGCAATGATTGTTCTTGTGCAGTGAATGGCACACAAAGAGTAGCAGATGTACTTACAGCCAGGTCAAAGGCCCCTGGGGCACAAACAGCATGATAACTCTTTTAGGGAGTTTTGGTCGTGGCTCGTTGGGAACCGGATAGCCCATGAGATCTTGTGAAAGCAGATGGGAGTTGTCCAGCCGGTAAGGGAGTCCAGGAGCTGATCCAAATTCATGTTTCAAGAGGGGGCCTCGCATACAAAGGGTTCGTTTTCGGGCCCTGGCTCATTGGCCCACGGTGATCCATGTTTTGCTCCAAAGCGAAATCTCGGCTTTAAAGGTGCAATTTTCTGTTGAAATTGATTTTGCAACTGCATATGCCAGAGGCGCTGAGATGCTGCGGTTTGTTTGCCGTGCCATTTTTCTTGCAGTCGGCGCGCGTGCATTTGCGCATGCATGATATGTTGTTTGATCTTTGTATTTTTGGTATATGTTTACCTCAAAATATCTTTATACCTGTATACCTATGTATTTGTTTATCAGTATGCGCATACATAGTTGTTGATATGCATGGTGCAGGACTTCCTTTGCGCCTACGACTTCGTCCAGGAGGCGCTCTCTTCTGTTGGGTGGGCTAGCCCGATGATTATGGACTCTAGTCTCCGGGTGTACCCCTTGTGCAAAGCCATATGACAAATATTTGTACATTCACTTGGACGCATACAGATCGCTACAGCTGGGTTGTATGTAGCCAAGAAAGGGTATAACTTTCGATGCGTTGATCGCCCACGGCCCAGACAGGTGCGACAAAGACACCAAGAGGAGATCGACGCACGGCCGCAGCGATGTGCAAATTCAGATGGCTGCGGCATGAGGCTTGAAACGCATGCCGGTTTGAGAAAGCAACCCTAAAAATGTTACCTCCAGACAAGCCCCATCCATTTCTTCAAAGGGCTTTGCTTGTTGCATTCGATCCGCAGAACGAGCAGTGCTGTTGCGTTTCATTCAGATGTGGCGAAGTTTGTTTTGCGGCAAGGGGACACGTCGAGGTCAGCACATGGGTCCAGCGGGGTGTAAGGACCAGCTGTTCAAGAGCTGAGAGGAGTCTGAGACAGGGTTGCTCCGACCAACGATCAAACCTTGTTTGGGGTGGAAGATTTGTGTTTTGTCCTTTTATTGTTCCCTTTCGGCCACACTTCTAGCCTTACGATCGGGTCTGTAGGAGCACCCCTGTCAGAGGAGTCATTGTGTGAGAGGAGCCATTGTGATGGCTCCGGCCCTCAGAAAGACTTTAGGGTCGTACCCTTAGGGCCGGTAGATCTCCCTCAGCGAAAGAAAGCCGCCGGGGGATGGAAGCTTGTTCGATTTTTTCTGGCCTGTTTGTTGCCTAGGTCGTACCCTTGCACGGATGCAGGCCTGTTGGACCTTAAATGAGGGCAACATGAGGAGTATTGCCTTTAAGGGTCCGACTCTGAGCCCCTGAAATATACCAGACATGATGCACGCGCGGTGCCTAAAATAGGGGATCCTGCTCTGCAAGATTGATCCTGGAGCGCACGTTGAGCTTTGGATGGTAGAGACAATTCCCGGTTCTAGCACCGGCGTTCCACCAGCCCAGATGGTCGCAACATTTGGGAGTGTCACAAGGTCCTTCGAAGGAGTTCTGTATAAGGTGGCCAACCCCCTCTGTATTGGACAGCCTTGTCTCTTGCTGAATGTCAGGTACTCGTTGGCATGCATTTGGTTCCTTGTGGCTGCGCGCTCACTTTGATTGACTGCAACGGGTAGGGAGCATATCCTCTCACTGCACCGGGTGCTTGCCAAAAGAGTGGACTCTTGCAGATGATTTCTTTCATGTTAATTTCTGCACATCCCGTTGACAATTGAACATGGCATCCCAGCCTTTTTGGACCCCACCGAAGGTGTTGCTCTTCGAGCCTCCCGTTTCGGCTCAAGTCTTTTCTTGTCCCGAGTCCCGGGCCCCTGCCTTTGATGACAGCGGTGGGGTTTCGCGGCATTACAACTCCATCAGCATTTTGGGCTCTAAATGTTTTTGCCAATCCTCTTTGCGTTTAAGTCTATAATTGGTATGATCATACACACAGATCTCATACATCCCCCCCCAAAAAAAACAAGATGATATATCAGCACGTATTGCAAGTCTATTTCTATCTAACACATTGGCAGTTGGCGGACGTTAACCCACCCCCGGGTTGGTGAGAGTTGACCAAACATCAAGTAGGAAATTGGGCTGATTGCCTTCTACATGGTGTCTTTTTTTGAGGGCACCCTTTTAAAGGGTGGCTCTGCAGAAAAACTAAAAGGAACCAACCATTTTGGGGGTTCCCGTAAAAGACGCACCCCCATGAGTCTGCCACAAGGGCTTGCTACGCCAGCTGCTTTTGAGTGATGGCTTTGCAAGGGTTAGATTACTTTTTTGGCAGGGCGACTTTCCAAGTCCCAATATTCGAGGTTTGGGCGGCCGCAGTGTTCGACCTGGTCATTTGGGCGAAAGGGCATGGGCCCCAAACCTCCATTCCAAGGGAGAAGCCATTGAAAGTGGGGCCATCACACACTTGCTGCTCAGGCAATCAGTTGCGAGGTTTTGAAGCGAGCCATGCGGCATCTAGGAACTGCTTCTTGCAGCAAGCAAACGAGGCTCCTTGACCCGGGAGACGGGGAGCCCAGTTTCCCTTGCGGTCCCGAAGGGAGGTTTGAAAAGGCCGCTGGTTGCGGGTGCTCCCTTCTTTTGAGGCAGTTTTCTTGGATCCTCTAGGCCTAGATTCGAACCCAGGTTTTCCAGACTGGTCTTTGCCTCAAACTCTTGTCAGGGCCTTGCCAAGGTTTCTGGACATGAAGGGCCCCCCTTCTTGCATCTCCAATTTCCACAACTTCTCGTGGGGAAATGGACATGTAGCAGGGCAAAGCCCCATGACTGAGGCTTGCCTTCTTTTGGACGGCGGGCATGCCATTCTTGGTGCGGTTTGTTTGTTTCTTTTAGCGGTGGCCAACAGGACCCTGACCACGAGAGGTTTTAAAGTCATGAACAAACCTTGGGCTGGCCCAGGTTCCTGGACACCTGCACCTACGTTTACGGCCCTTGCCTTGAGGGCACCGATGCGTCGGACGGCGCCGGCTTTGAAAAGCTCGCTGGGAGCCCGGTCTTCGCCTTCCCGGCCGAAGGGGTGGCGCTGAAACGCGGGGAGGAGGCGATCTGGTGGGGGGAAGGAGGGCAAGTGAGAAGGAAACACCTGTGAAACAAGCACAAGTGATTTTTCTGATGTAGATTGAGAAAATGAGCCCCCTAGCATGGCCAGGCCACGATTTGCCGGGGGATAGGGATAGCCTCACAAAAAGGGCTATTGCCCACAAGTGCAGCAGCAGCGTGAATGGTCTTCAGGGACAAAACCCAAGCCGACTCTGCTTTGGAGGCCCCCTGGGCACACTAGATGTTCCTTGAGGGATGTGGTTTTGGTGGTTGGGGTTGAATGAGAAAGTGGTGATGCTCCAAGTGAGCATTTACCAATGGGGGGTGGAGGTCGATTCGCGTTCGGTTTTGTACCTGACTGCTGTTTCGGTTCAGCCATCCGTTGTAGCTTCGTTGAGTGAACAAATCCCTGCGGAGAGCCGGCAAGTTGAAGAGTCCCATTTTTGTTTCCTCAATTTTTTTAATTCTAGACCTCGCTTT
>CAUJNA010003845.1:135000-172500 GCA_963377175.1 Effrenium voratum | reverse complement strand
GCCACAGCAAGTCTGCCCAGACCAACCATTGCCAGAGCAAGCAACAGGCAGCGCAGATCATTGCTAGAGCTGCTGGTCACACTTCTGCGAGACCTCTATGATTCCTACAGGCATGGCTGAAAACCTACAGATACGCACACTCGGGCAACCTGACCAACTATGCACAAGAGTAGTAGACGCTCCTTCTTCTTGAGCGCCCCGGGCGCCCGGTATTCCTGTACGAAAAGCCCTCGACATGCAACAGCACGGGACGCAACAACAACACTGCCCCCTTCCAACCAAGACCAAATAGCCAAGAGTTGGTTCAAAGAAAAAGCCCAAGGCCGGCAGCGAGGGTGTGCGCGGCTTCGCTGGCTCCCCGCGCTCCAATCCTGCTTGGACACACGGCGCTGGACACACGCGCGTCCCGCGGAGACAAGCCAAGTAGCCGTCCTGCTGCATGCAGGGTCTGTTGCAATGAGGCCCAGGCCCAAGCGCCTGGCAAGCTCACAGCAACCAATCTTGAGCAGAAGCTGCACCAAACGATTCTCTCCAATCAGAGTCTCGCTTGGGCTTAGCAGGCACACGAATTGTATTTTTATTTCCGCTGTTATTGCATGCTCTTGGTCTGCTCGTTGCGGGGGCATCGCTTTGCACGCTCTGAGTTGCGCTTCCTTTGTTCTGTTGGCATTGTTGACCCTCAAAAGAGGCAGTTTTCTTGCAGGTACGCTGCTATTGCATGCTCAGCGCTGGTCATGTTGATCTGTTCTTTGTCATTTTTGATCGGAACGGGTGCAGTGTTCGAATGTTCCACTTGACTTGCACGCGCTGCCATCGCAGGCTTAGGGCCGCTACAAATGCTGCTGTGCCTGCTCCGTGTCTATTTTAACACTGAATGGAGGCAGCTGTTGCACGTGTTCAATTTCACACGGCAGAACACGCCCTGAGTGGCTCTTGATCTGTTCTTTTGCGTTTGTTGGTCCATAATGGAGGCAGTGTTCGTAGGTAAGGGGGACTTGGTGGACATGCTTCTCTCCCATTGTCCGGGGTTTTGATTTTCTCCCAGCGTCAGGCCCTGGCCGGCTTGTTAAATCCATTGCAGGCAGATCGAACAATTCCTTGCTAAATCCTGATGGGTGGTTCAATTGCGGGCAAGTGGCATCTGCACAAGTACGCAATACGGACGAACGATCATCTGCAGCAACCTCCGCTTTCCCGTCATTGCGCGACTAACTTCTCTAGGTGCGTTTATGGGATCCTCGTGCATGGATCCGTCTTCAGCCGCGACACAAGAACGGTAGTGACCTCCTATGCTGTGATGGGAAAGGCAGATGGCTGCGAGTGAGCATAGCCAAAAGACCGGCAAAGGTTGGTGTGATTCTTTAAACAGTGCCAACCAACCCCGGAAGCCAATCTTCACGGTGTTCTCAAAATTGCGGACCCGCTTTTGGTCGGCGAAAGGGAAGCCAACAGGAAACCAACCATTTTCGGGGTCCACGATGCTCACGCTTTCGCAGTTGGGTTTGGGGTGGTCAGTCGGCTTCGTTTTGACGAGGACCTGGTGATCGATGCCAAGGACTTCGGGAACCTGTGCCGCCTGATCAACCACAGCGAGGACTCGACTCCACGGAAATTAGGCAAATCGAAAAGCTAGACTTCAACCTAGGGGACACCCTGGGTTTAAGTCCACCTTGGGGTATTTTTTCAACATTCGAATCGTGGAAACCAGGGTTGTTGCTCTTTTTCATGTTTAAACAATCTTCCTTTGGTCCCTTTTTGCGGGGTTTCAGGATTTGGTGCACCAGTCCTGGTGGGTTTCCTTCGATCGGCTGCAAGGACTGGAACGCGGAGCTGGTGGCGGTGCACCACGAGAACATGCTCCACGTGGTGTGCCGCGCGGCGCAGGACATCGCACCAAACCAGCAGAGCCTCGTCTTTTTCAGCCGACCCATTTGTTTTGACCCATGACTTTACGTGGCTGGGGGTCAAAAATCAGGACCCCTCTAGGCACCAAAAGGCTTACAATGTTCGTACATCTACCTTTGAAGGCTGTCAACATCGCCTTTGGAAAGGCAACTTTGTGAGTTCCTTTGGGTGGGGTGTTTCGACAGCACATGTGGCCCGTCTCTTCAGAAAAGTTGAAGACCTCTGGGAACCATGGCAAGCACTTGATAGCAGGGAGGCCATCCGGGAGCCCAATGACCAGAGCGAAACGCGCAATTTTGCAGCAGCCTCGTGGCAGAGCAATGGAAATTGTGTGCGGCAAATTGGCGAGTTTGTGTTGTCTTGCATTTTAGTTGGCCATTTGGTTGGCAAAAAGGGCTTTTGGTTCTAGGGCTGCACGCATGCTGAGGATGTCATATAGGGCCCTCTTCCTTGTGTGGTGGCCTTTTGGATCTAAGATGTTTGATTGCATTCAGCTCAGGATCTTGATCCACTACGGGCCGGGCTACTGGTGTGCAGAGGGTCGCCAGGGCCAATGCGTCGACCTATGATCACGTGCCAATCGGTGCACTATGGCGATGGGCCAGGTGCCTTTTGGCACCGCTAGGCCTGGGGATGGCTCGCGTGGCCAGCGACCACGGCGCTGGACAAAGTCCAGGGCCTACAGGGGACCAGCGGCCCCTGTCGGCCTGCCGTGCTTACGCTCGCCGGGCCAACGAAGCAAGCGGATGCCGGCTTGTGGATCGCTTCAAGCCCAGCCTTCCGGTGATCCTCGGCCCAGAGCACGAGGTGCCGCTGCCTGCATTGAGCCATGCCAAGGCTCTGGCAGAGAGGTCGCGTGCGGTGGCGTGCGGTGGCGTGCTTGCTCACGCAGGTGCGCTCTGTGGCATGGGTAGGCGTGTTGGGCGAACTGGACCCGAAGGTGAAAGGCAGGGAAATGCCGAATGGGTGCCAAGAAGCCTATCATTTCTGGTTTTCCGATCCAGGAAACCGCAACTTCCTGTCGTAGTATTACTTTGACTCGAAGAAACCATCATGCAAGCTTTGTGAAATTTCTGGGTGACCTGATGCAGTGGTCGGAAACTGGAAGCCCTAACGAGGGCTTCGACGCTTCTTTCCTCCGGCGGCGACCGAGTCTCTCCGTTCTTGGCGAGCCAAATGTGGAAGGCGTGCTTTCGGCCAGCAGCATACTTTTTCTTGACTGCTATTGGGTTGGATCTTTAGACTTTAACTTTTTGGGAAATAAAGGTGTTTTCCACTAAACCCCCAAAAAGTTAAACTTTTTGCAGGGGGTCAACAGCAACCAAGTTGTGTTTCCATCCTTCATCATTTTGGTTTAAGGTCAAACTCGGCAATTCATCTATCCTAGCCAGTCAATCCAGGTCAGTCCAAGAATGAAGGTGTTTGTCAAGGGTGCCACCCTCGTTTGGATGCAATGTTCAAATGCGGCCCAAAGAGAGTCACTAAACTTTTTGGGATCCGTCAAGGGAGATTCCCTACAAATTCAGGGGAGCCTCAGCGCGTTCTAATAAATCAAATGGGTTCCATTCTGCGCCAAAGGACAATTATGCGTGCAGCATCCTAGAGCCCGTCTGCTAGAACCATTAGGGTCGCCCGAGCGCAACCTTGTTTGCCCGATCAAAAGGACCAATCTCTGCTTCGACTGGTCGCGGAAAAGGATGGGCTGTCAGGCTGTTGCGGTAGGCTTGCGAAGGTTTGTGGCTTACCGTGTGGATCAGTTTGGCTCAAAGTGCGCCGCGCGCCTGCCTCGTGCGCACTGCCCCGCACCTGAAGCCGGCCCGCGCCTCAGACCTTCAGACGCGGCCCCAGAATTTCGCGGGTCAGACGAATGCAGATACCTGGCTTGTGGTGGGGTGGGGAGGTTGTGGGGCATGGCCTCCCAAAATAAAGCAACCATCTCGAAATGTCCCGGGTCCCAACCATTCGCCGGCGCTGATTGAATGTATTGGCCGTCACTCACGGCCCAGGGGACCCGGGGCCCATGATGCGGAACGCCCTCCTCGCGCTTCTGCCGCTGGCGGGCGCGGAGGCGGCTCACGCGGGAATTTCAACCAGTGTGAGACCAACGGAAGGCCTTCCAAATGACGAGCTTTCTTCTTTTATGGGTGGGGTGCCTTGGCTGAGCACAAGATGTGTGGAAGGGATCTTGTCCTCACCGATTCGGGGGGGGGGGGGGTAAAACAAGCGAAAGCCATGAGGGTTGTTCAAAGGGAAGGCAAATGGAACCCACCTTTTTGCGGGTTGCTTGGGAAGGCCTCCAGAGACGGAGTTGGTTGCTCTCCCGTGAGCCGAGGCCATTTTTCAAACATGGGAAACATGTGGCTATGAATTTCAACAGGAACATTCAACAATGGTTGGTGGACGTGAATCCCCATGTAGATAATTACTGATAAAGTTTGTTTGTAAAGGCGCCGTTTGTCCACTGCCATGTTTGGAAAACAGGTACCCACATTATGGGCCCCTTAAAGGAATACACGAGCCACCGCCTGTATCCGCTGATTTAAAGGTTTGTACATGTACCAGATGGCTTGTCGGTGCGTCCTTGAAGCGACCCTGCATATCCACAGTACCCAGCTGGCCCTTCTTGCCTTCTTCAGAACGTCACCGTGCCCTACACAGCGCCCGACCAGTCGGGCTTGCACTTTGTAGAGACCTTCGACGGTGACGCGCTGAGCTCAGCAGTATTCAGCGCCACCAGATGAGTCAAGTTGTTCAACATCCTTGGAGATTGGGTTTCCAGTCTCTCCGCAACCTGGTCTAAATGTCAAGTTCGCGGTGGGGATGTAGAAAACAGAAGGTGTAGATGTTCCTGCAGTTTGGACTCGGGCTGCGCAGGGCAGTTTGCTTTCTGCCAGGGTGTTGCCGAACATTGGGGATGGGCGGTTTGCTTCTGGTCGCCTTCTTCAACCATCCATATCATCCATCAGGAAACCGGGGAAGGGGGAAGAGGGTAATTGGGGGGTAGGGGCTCCCCATCCCTTTTGGGGGGACACACCCTGCACAGCAATTGGCTCAGGTGTGGTCCAGGTGGAAGCATTCCACCTCAGCTGCCCGGCTGGTTGAAAATAGGAGGCTCAGGGGGAGTGTTCGTCCAGGTGAATGCGTTGAGACCAACAAAGGGGGCCCTGCATGGGCGGCTGTTGGTTTCCCACGTGTTTCCCCTCGAGTCAACTGCGATTTGCTTCGCTCCATCGCCCGCGCGACTCAGGAGAAGTACACTAGCAAGTTTGTCGTGGACACCCGGGCCAAAGAGGCGAGGCTCTTAGCATGCGAGAAGCGAAGATGTGGCAAACAAGCACCCAAGGGCAGATTCCCGGGGTTGCCTTGATAAAAAGGGGCCAGCCCCTTTTTCTCTGAGTGTGTTTTCCCATCTCCCAAACAAGGAAAACACAAAGCTCCCCTTCAGGGGAGCATACTTGGGATTCGACCACAGGGGAGCAGACCTATGTGCCCAAGCTTGCCGGTTCTCAGGGTCGAGGGCCCGACAAGCACCAGCCAATTGGTTTACAAAGTTTACTTGGGATCCCCAGCAGGGCCCTTCAACAACCAGGCAATTGGTTTACTTGGGATCCCCAGCGCGCTTAAGAACCCTCCAGCGGGCGGATTTTTGGGGGATCCATCCCGAAACCGAGAGCTAAGTTCAACCATTCGCCAGGCGCTGGTGGGGGACCTTGCGCTGAAGGTGCCGGAGCCGGCCCGGCACTACGGCGCCGCGCCGGGCTCGGATGCATCGCGGCCGAGCAGATGCCCGATGCGATCCGCCCCAAGTGGATTCGGGGTCATGTTTTCTGAGGGTTCCTCGGATCGGTTTTGAAGGGAACACCAGGTTTGGAAACTCTATTTTAGCGCCTATTCGGATTGCTTAGACTAGACCCTGGGTCAACAAAGCCCCGGTTGATCTTGTTTGGGGCAAGTCTCCTTTCAGGAAGCCTTCACCTTTGAGGGCGCCCCCCCTCCGTATTAATCCGACCGACCGACCGACCGACCAACCCAACCAACCCAACCCAACTAACCGGCCCAACCAACCAACCAACCAACCAACCCACCCGCCCCACCCACCCACCCACCCGCCCACCCACCCCCAACCAACCAACCAACCAACCAACCAACAAACCAACAAACCAACAAGCCAACCAACCAAGCCAGTGTTTTGCATTGGGAAGTCATGGCAAGCACGTGGCCCCGGGCGCGGGCCGCTGCCGCAGCAAAATGCTGGAGAGGCCCACAGAATGGGTACACAGGTAGATTCAAGATTGCCAAAAGGAAGTCCAGACCACACTGGACCTCAAATCCTGGACCCCTTTCGTTATTGAGTGCTTTCTTGTACAATTCATGAATAAAACCAGGTGGACCCCTCAATCATTGTAGCTTTGGACCTTCAAAATAGGGCTCACCAGCTACGCGCCCTTTGCATTTTGCGGCCGGGTTTGGTTTCGTTGCCGACGTCGATGGCATTTTTCCTGAGGCGGTGAAGTTCCCGCCCATCTCTGGGGACTCCTTCGCAGTACAGCGAGCGGCCGAGAGTGATGCCCTCGAACCTAAAAACAACACAACGGAAGCTGATTAATGAATAAAGCTCCGAAGCAGCCAATCAAGCCCATCAGGGGGAAACGCTTCAACCAATCAATAAAACTATTGACACAGCAACGAGCAGCGACCAAAGGCAAGATAAGACAATTGTGGTTGGCATTATTTTTGGAGAAATCTAAAAGCCGACCTGTCAGTAAAATCCTCGAACTGCAGTGGTTCCAAAAAATGAGGGATGGATTGGGGATTCGCCAACTCCATGATTGAATGCGAGTTTAGGTCGCCATGTTCTGCGATCAGGGCTTGTCTCTGACAAATGGGTAGTCACAGGGATGCGCCTGCTAAGGGTTATTTCCCACCATGGCCAACCCTCCGTCTTGCACCGCCAAGGCAATGTATGGAAGACGGGCTCGCACACCCAATGTAAAAAACGGTTTTCCCAAGGGGGTGGGTGGTTGCCAAAGCACATGGTTCCTGGTTGATTCCTCTTCCAGGCCATTGCTTCAGTGTGGACTTTTGCTGCTTCTTCCCACATCACATTTCCGGAACAGGTCAGTTTCCCGACCAACATCCTACAGAAGCTTGGTTCCCGGTTGGTTTCATCCTGCAACTTTCAAAGACTAAGGACGCCAGCAACTTTCCTTTGCCCATGCAAAGCTAGATGTTTCCCCCTCTCCCAGAGATTCTTGTCTAGCCCTTTGATGACGTGCTTGAGTTGCTCAGATTTGTTGAGTGTTTTCTTGGTACAAAATCTTTTTGATTTCCCCACTAGCAAGCCAAAAGGGGATGTATGGCTTGTTTTTCCGGACCGCTTATTGCTCAAAGCAGGACCCAGCGCTTAGGGCGGTGCTGGCCACCCAAGCCGAGGTTCGAGGCCAAGTTCGAGGATGGCCTCACGCCGGGGGCCCAGACCTCTCGACTCCCAAGAGAGTGATTGGCAGAGGTCTGGGCTGAAACAGGGCCCCTTGTAGGAGTTAGTGGAGGCCTCTCCCGTCCGCATTTTGCCATCCGGTCCTAGGGTCCCCCCCACACTTTTGGGCACAATTCAAATACGCCCACTAAAACAGCCTATTTTCAACATTCAAATTCAATCACCCACCCACTCCAACACCAAAAAACACATATTCACACACCCATCTTCATTTCTTACCCCATCTCAACATCACCCTTATGCTCATTCAATAACAACAATCATAACTACATACCACCTCAACAAATCCCACCAAAAAAAAACAAGCTACATACCAACATTTTTCCATTCCCAAGATCGCAACCCCAAGATCTCAATAATTTCTCCCTTGATCCAACCTGAGACCCTTTCCCATTTCCAACAAATACGAACAGTCTAAAAAAGAACGCTATGTTCGCCCCGAAAAAAGGTTAACCAATGGAAAAGGGAGAATTAAAACCGTTAACCCAAATCTTGAAAACAATCCCAGTAAAATATGGATGGCAAAATGCGGATGGGAAAGGCCTATGTAGGAAAGCACCCCCACGGCTTATGCGGGAAAATTAAACTAAAATTACAACATATAAGATCTTATATGTTGTAACTATAGTATAATCAAGAACTGAAACATTCATCTCAATAATAGCTAGCCGCGCTTTCATTATCGCTAAATTCTTCATCCTCGTCATAGAAGTCTTCCGTGCTTAATATATGATAAAATCGGATATGCCATTCTGCCTCTGTTCTGAATGGCATCATTTCCAACAGTGCTCTCATTGCGTCGTAACAACCAATTCTCAAGTGTTTTCTTTTGTCATCAATACTATCAATGAACCAGAGCTGTTTAAATTTATTTTCAATATCATATATGTAGGAATAATTATAGAACGCTTTCAATTCTAAATATATTTCATAATGAGATTTGGTATCATCCAATGCTTCAGTTAAAGTCATTGCCCAGAATGGGTTTCTTTTTACTCTTTCCCAAGTTGGAAAATGGTTTTTAAGAATATCATTATACCTGTAAGGACATATGTCATAACAGTGATATGACATAATATTCAATCTAATTTCCAATGGTAGATTATTAATGTCGCGCATACTTTACTTAATATATTAAGGTAATATTTCTTTAAGCACTTTTTTAGAGAAACTATATATATATTTTTATAGAAATATTTTTACCACTATAATTACAACATATAAGATCTTACATGTTATTATTATATTATGATTACAATTTCAGTACAGGATAATAATTTAATTGACAAATATTACTTCTTTCATACATCATTTTAAAAATAATATTAATATCTCTCACTGTATTTTTAACATTAAACTTTTTATAAATTTCAATATAAAATTTGATATATTCTTTAATATCTTGTCCTTTCTTTTGACTATGACACAACATCAATAATATATCAGCAATCATTACATATTTTTTCTTACTGATTTTAAGAAACTGTTTAACATAATCGTAAGGTGGTATTTTATTTACAGTTAAAAATATCAAAATGTCATCTTCTACATTTCTATTATGTCTTATTTTTTTTCTCAACACACAATTGATTATAGCTTGGTTATCTCTCCAGGTTTTACAATTTTCGCATATATCTTCTTCATCCATTGAATAATTAATAATAATATTCACTATTTCAATAGGCAAATTTAATTTATACAATTCCATATTTTCTTTTTTGAAGTGACAACAATCATAGCATTTTTTATTGATATAATTATTGATTTCATCATCGTTCATTTTCCTCTTATTATATTAAGGTAATATTTCTTTAAATACATTTTCAGGGAAACTTTTAAATCAAGCGAATTATAATTACAACATATAAGATCTTACATGTTGTAAGTATAGCAAAACTATGGTATCAAAGGCTTTAATCTATGTATTTCCAGGGGTTGTATTCGTTTCTTCTGTTCCTTCCTTAACTCTTTTGTTGCTTTTACTTTGTCTCTGCATTCCTTACATGTTTTGTAAAATATCTCTTCCATTTTAATTCTGTCATACATTTTGTGAAAGTCCTTTCTTGGCTTTGCTTCGTCGCATTTACTGCAAGGATAAACCATTGTGCATCCTGTTTCTTCTTCATCATCTGTAGAACTCATAATATTAGTTATGCCAATATGTCTTTAAACGGATTTTCAGAGAAAAATGTTTTCAATCAAGAATAAACCCCTGTATCTTCATCATAGTCAATTTGATAAAATGTCATAGTTGAAGCCTTCGGTTCTTTAATTTCTTTGTTATTAAGTTTGTTTAAATAAATATTTCTTTTATTTTTATATTCACCATTGGTTCGATCTACTTCTTTACTTTGATAACTGTTTGTTAACGGTTTCTTCTTTTCCATTTCTTGCAAGATTTCTAAAATATTCTTATTCTGTTCTAAAACCTTGTTCAGTTTTTTAACCATCTTTTCTAATCCTTCATCCATGTAAATATATATATTATATTATAAAATAAAACTTTTAAAACTAAATGTTTAAATTATGTTAAATCTACTTTTTAATTACTAATTTTTCATCATTTGTTTAATAGTTTCCTGAGTTTCCTTATCACCATTATCGGATGGAGTAACTCCCCTCCCAAAGCGTATAGCAATATTATGAACATCTGTTTCTAAGTTGATACTGTCTTTAGTTTTATCAATATTCATTTTTTTATCATTCTTACTTAGTTTGAAACTTGTCGGAATACACGAACATTTACAGTTTCCTTTCTTTTGAATTTCTAATTCATTTTTCATTTCTAATATTCTTTTACACATTGGACAAGCAAACTCAATAACTGATGTTTCTTTAACAATTTCTTCTTTTTCTTCATCAGTTGAAGAAACAACTGGTTCAGTCTTATTCTTTTTCTTTCTTCCCATTTATATTAAGATTTACATTTTTATTTTTGATATATTGTATCACAAACTTAATTAATTCTAAAATAAAATAACATATTTTTTTACATCTATTATCAGTTATAACAACTTGTTCTATATTCTCTACTTCATCTATTATATTGATATAATCTGAATAGCTTCTATTCATATAAAATAATCAATATAAAATATTTTCTAAATAACTTTAATATTATTTTATTATGTCAGATGTTCCAATAATAAAGCCAATAAACATAACTGAATATGAATTCAAACAATCTAAATATGAGCACGTGCCAAAATTACCATTTAGAAGTATTATAGTTGCTTCTTCGACAGGTGGCAAAACAGTCTTGGTTCAGAACCTTATCTTAAATGTTTATAGAAATTCATTTGCAAGAATATTTATATTTTCCCCCAGCGTTCATAATGACCCAACCTTTACAGAAGTTAAAAAATATATCAGGGATGAATTGCACGTGGATGATGAAAAAGAACAAATTTATTTTGATAATTATAATCCAAGTGATTTAGAAAATGTAATTGAAAGACAGAAGAAAATAATTAATTATATGAAATCTAAAAAGATAAAGAAACTACATTCAATATTAATCGTTATAGACGATCACGCCGACGATCCTAAATTTGTTAGATATAGTAAATTATTACATGGATTATTTACAAGAGGTAGGCACGATGCAGTAAGCGTAATTTGTTCAACACAGAAATATAATGTGTTGGCGCCTATCATTCGTTTAAATGCCAGTTCATTATATATTTTTAGGTTGAAAAATGCCAGTGAATTAATGAGTTTTATTGAAGAAAATAGCGCCATTGTTGACAAACAGCAATTATTAGATATGTATCATCAAGCCGTTAATTTTGCTCCATATTCTTTTTTCTACGTGAATATGAATTCAAAAGACATTAACAAAATGTTTCATATCAATTTTGAACAGGCATTTCAAATTACAAATGATGAATAAAGATATTCTAATTTAATATAATATAATAATATGCTAATGAAACTATGTAGATGTGGTGGATTTTATCGTAGAGGTAATTATAATTTTCATACTAATTCTTGGATACATAAACTTTATAAGGCATTGAAAAGACGACCAACAGACGAGGAATTATTAAGATTTCAAAATAATTTTGTTGATGAAGAAGATTTAATAGATGATATGTGTAGCAACGCCTCAACAAAATTACCCGAAAGTGAAATGACAGATTATGATAGTAATTAATAATATTAATGTATGTTAATATTATCAATTTAAATTAACGAAGCATTGCAAAATTGTAAAGCAGGAAGTTTATATATTAATTTGTCAGATTTTTCTTTTTCTAATTTCTCAATTCGTGCCACACATTCTTGAATAGATTTTATTATTAAAGTATCTGCTCTTGTCTTTTCATCTACTCTTAAATTCTTAATGTCTTCCATACTGTTATTTTCATCGTCTTTACTTTGACCAATACCCATTATATAATATTATTTAGATTTTAATTTTTCAAAATTATCTTTTTGTTTTTCTTCTTCGTCTTCTTCTTCGTCTTCAGTTGGTGCTGGTATTTCTGTTGGACTTTCAGATGAAGAACTATGAACAGTAATAGGTGGAGAACTATGAACACTAACAATTTCATTAGAAGAACTACTGCTACCTTGTGCATTTCCTGCTGTTATTTGATTGACTAAATCTGCGATATTTATTGTTGTTGCAATTGCGCTATGTGATAAGTTTAATATTATATCTGCTACTGTAGCGCCGTTGTGTAGCATTATTTCTATCATTTTTGTCAGTTTGAATCTTTTTTCTTCTTCATCGCTGTCCTCCTCGTCTGGTGGTTTCTTTGGCGGTGGTTCTGGTGGTTTGTTGTTGTCAAGCATTGTAGTAAAGGCTGACACCATTGTGTCGCGTTGGTTTTTCAGTGTTTGTGTTGCTTGCGTTCTTGTTGGTTCATGTCCTTTGTATGCGTTGTGCCAAACGTTTTTAAGCATTATTTTAAACATATTATCTTGGTTTTCCTTTACCTTAAACGCTTCAAATGTCATATTTAATTGTTGATTTGCATCATTATATAACTTTTCTTGAGTCTCTCTGGTTTCTGTGGCGATTGTATCTGTATTGGTTGCAATGTCAATAAATTCTCTCGGTATGCCCTTTTTCATCATTTTCGGTGGTTGTGTTGTTGTTGGTGTGTTTGGTTTTGTTAGGTTATGTATTGAAAAACTGTCGTCGTGATCATAATTATCATTGAACTTCTGCTTCTTTCTTTTCAGTATATTTTTAGTTAATATTATCATTATTATTATTTATATTTTTATTTCTTACCTTTACCCTTAAAACTTGCCTTGAGTTCTTCTATTCTACCTTTGCTTAAATTTGCTATCCATCCGCCATTATCAATAGTGTCTAAAATCATATCCACTAAATATTCTTTGTATGTTCTCGCCTTGCCTCTTCCCTTTTGTTTCAATTCTTCTTGTATTTCGCTTTCTTCTGGCACTTGAATTCCTCTTAAATAAAACTGAAATTTAATATCATTTACTGTTAAATTAGGGTTGTCTTTCCAGTAAGCGGGACTAATAGTATTATCTATTGTTGTTTTAAACAATGGCGTCATTGGCAACGGTGGTGGTTGTTGGGCTGTTGAACTTGATGCTCCTGTTGCTTGTTGAACTGATGTCGCGTGCAAATTGTCATCTACTGCTCGAGGTGATAGTTCAACATCTTCTACGCGCATCGTTTGCTGGTCGTCTGCTACTGCTCCACCTGCTGGCGCTTGTCGTGGTTCTGTTGGTGCTGATTGTTTGTTTGTCACCATTCTATGAAATAGTGTCCCGCCCATCTCTCTTAAATTTGATGCCATCGCCCTGCCTACTTCTTCCGCTTTCCGCTTTGTTGCAGTTGCTATATCTTGTAATTGTGTATCTACAATTGCCTCGTGTTGTCTTGTCGTTTGTTGTGGTGTGGAAAAGTCATATTCGTCATTTACTGCATCGGCGTTTGCTTGGACTGGTGTTTCTGCATTCATTTTGTGAACTGCATAAGTATGCCCGTTTCTGCGTGCTTCTTGTTTCATCATTGCCTCTCTCATTTGTCTGTCTAATATTCTCATCTCTTGGTCTTTCAATAATTCAAAATGGTCGTTTCCATCAAAAAAACTACCCTGAGGACTTGCTTTAAAAAAGGTAGCATCTCTGTTAGGTAGTTTTCCCGTTATTAAATCATTTTCGCCTATTAAATTAGCGATTTCTTCATAGGTAGGTCGTCGTTTCAATCCAAATTGTGCATATGGATTTATTAATTCTAAACTTGCTGTAGTTGCCATATTGATATAATATTAAGTAGAAAATATTGTTAATAATATTTTTGTGAAACATATTATTAATAATAAGATGTTATTGTTAATAATATTTTGTGAAAAATATTATTAATCTATATCAATATATTTTAAGTAAATATTAACTTTTTTGTATCTTCATACCATTTATTTAAATGTTCTTTTGTTGCGTGTGGTAAGTTAGGACGATATAATTCGCCCATCATTCTATCCAGCTCATTTACATAGTTTGCTCTCTTGTTTCCTTCGTCAATCTTTTTCCTTAAGGCTACTGATGCTTCTTGTGAATTTCTTAATTTCATTTGTTCATGTAGGTGCTCTAAATATTTTGTATCTTTTAGATCAAACGGACTATATTTAATTTGTGAGGATTGTAAAAATACTTTACCTTTATTTTTCTTATTATTTCTTTTGTGGAATTTATACATTATATATTTATCATAGATTTTAATTTTAATCGTAAAGAATGCTACCCGACTCTCTTAATTCCAGAACAGACTCCGAGATCATATGCACAAACACCTCGCGGACATCTTCATCAGTTGTTAGTGCTCTATTACTTCCTTTCAGTTTGAATACTAACAGACCTCCCATTTTAGTATTCTGTCCAGTAAAATTAGTGTCTGCCATTTTCTCAAATGAAATCCCAATAACGAACTTGTCTTCTCTGTAGCGTTTATATGAAATGCTAAAGGCGTCTTGATCAGGGTTCAAATAGTGTAATGTTCTTCGGAGGTAGTAGGCACTCTCGGCGAGGCTCTGGCATTCAAATTCTGGATATTTCTTGTTGTTGATTTGTAATTGCCACGTTAAGTTTAAATCTGAATTTTGAAAGCCCTTTCCTTGGTATGTCGCGCGATCAGCTCCATCTGGATCAGGACCATCAAAAATACGAGAATTAATCATAGGATTGTAAAAATAATTCCATCGCTTGTAAATGTAGTTGTCTTGTCTGTAATAATCAGTATTTTGTGGATCAGTTCCTGCTCTTGGTGAGCGATATAGTGTAATGAAACAACCATTCAATTTAGAAGCGGATTTAACAATATTCATATTAATTTCATTTCCTCCCGCGTTGAATGATTGTGTCATAGTGTGATACATAGGAAATACTAATTTCAAACTTTGACCCTCTAACAAATGTTTCACTATATTATTGTTGACCGTATTGTCCAATTGAATTACCTCGGCTCTAATGATTACGTTATTTAATTCCCACTGTGTTGAAGTATCGCCGGTTGTGAAATAGTAGCCGTATTTGTCAGTATATTTGTTGTCGATTAAATTTCCATCTGCACCACGGGTAGCAAATGGTGTAATTACTGGTACGTGCTCATCCGATACAACTGTAAATTCTAATTCAAGTGGCGCATAACGAAGCGGTAAATAATAATTGCTTTCTAACAGTCCACATACCGGTTTATGTCCTAATCTCATATAACCATTTACACCTCCGGGAATACCTGCTACTGAATGGCGAGTGTATCTTGAAGTTAAATCACCCCAATTATTATGGTCTCCTGATTTAAATGTTGCCTCGGTTGGTGCCGTTCCGGTAGTTCCTCGTTCATTATTAACATCAATGAAGTCTGCTAACCCAGTAGCATAAGTATGTCTCCAGTCATCATCCCACCGAGGATTAGCCCCACCTTCTAAATCGTCCATATCTCTGACATCTTGACTTTTAAAGGAATTATACAATTCACAGTGCCTATTGTATTCAATAATATCCTGAACTTGTTGTCCGCCTACTGTGCATCTATAACGACTGAAGAAGGATGACAAATTACCTAACGGGCGTAAGAAATGACTTCGTGTTCCGTCTGTGTTTTGAAGATTGGCAAATAAACGAATAGAAGATAAATCAATATATGTGTTGTCTTCACCTGTTATATGAAATCTAATATTTTTGTTTCCCGAATTTGGATTATAAACATTACTACCCGATGGAAAATAATTAACGTGTCGTCGGTCTGTGATATATTGTGCTGTTTCTGGAAGTCCAAAATTTAGCGAGTTAATCATTGTAGTTTCTGATTCGGCGATTATATTATCCATTACTTATATATGATAAACTTAGATTTTATTTTTTTATTTTTATATTTTTTTATGTGAAAGCATTGTAGTAGAATTATTTGAAGTTGTATTTTTTATAGTATTTATTAAATAATTGTTTTTTGTATCAACTATATCTTTTATAGTATCATAATCTAAATTCTTATATTGTTTATCGTATTTTGACGGTTCTTTTGTCAGTTTCTTCTCTAATGGAATTTTGTTTTGCTTGTCTTTATTTCTATACATATTATTATTAATATTATTGATATTTTATTGTTCTGGTGTTGAATTAGGATTGAAACGCGAGGCATTTAACCCGAATTATCATTCGGGTTGAACCCATTAGAAATATCAGTAGTAGGATTAATTTCAGTCATACCTTGTCCTTCCCAATTATTGAAACTGTGTTTATCTAATAAGTTGTTGCTTTCTATTTCTCCAGTTATTGCCGCGTCATCAAACATTGCTATAGGATCTCCGCGATTTCTAAATCGTAAGTATCGCGGGTTTTTCTGTTGATTACTTCCTGATACAAAAGGTGATGAATAAACAGTAGTAGCATATTTGTTTCCGTGTCTATTGTTAATTTCTTGAACAACGGATGAGCCGAGGGAATGTCCAACGAGTCTATCGACATCTGGAGTTTTCCTTAATTCTTCCATTGCGTCTTTATATCTTTCGCTTAATTGAACATTATGAGTAGGAATAAAAAACAAATCTGCAATTACATCATTGACTTTGTGATTTAGTCCCGTTTTAGCACCAGTACCACCAATATATAAAGTGTTGCCTATTCTTGTTATTCCATTTATATTTGAATACGCGGCGTCTAACCCTTTAACATCATCAATTTTATTTTTATTTTGAACATTAATTTCTTCAGCATATCGTGTTTTATGTTTCATTATCTGCTTATCAAAATGTTTATTGAAACCTCCTATTTTGTCTTCCAATTTATTTTTATGGTTAAAAAATACATCTTCTATTAAATCCTTACCTGCAGTATAAGCTTTATCACTTGCTACGCCTGCCATCATTTGCGTAGGCGATCTGCCTTCAATAGCACCTAATAATAGTTGTCTTCCTATCATATATTATTCATAGATATTTTATTAAAATATCTGTGAATAATTATAATTACAAAGTAATTATCAATAATAATTATATAATAATTTCTATTGTATATTATATTTATGAGTGATAGGTTAACATATAAAAAAATCTATGTTGATAGTGCCTACAGATTACAAGAAAGTAATTCTACCAGCGATTTTATTATAGAACTTGACCAAAACTTTGAAATTCCACCAAGAACAAAAATGTTCGTGACCGAGTGTTCATTCAGCACTCCGTTTTATACAACAGAGAAAGGGTTTTACGAACGCTTCTATATTATGTTGTATAATAGTTCCAATGTCTTATTGAGAAGCACTGCCGTTGATGTATCCGGCGAAATTTATTATGCTAATCAATTATCGTACAAAATACAAACGGAATTAAACACGGCATTTAATGATATTGTGCCTGACTTATTCTTAACAGTATATGGACAAAGCGAACGCAAAATGGAACTTAAATTAAATGACCCCCTAACTTACAAAATCAAAATACCTACAGATGAAGAATTAGAAACTTATGTAAATGGCGAATGGAACAGAGGACAGTTTGAATATGACAATTTAAGACCAAAATCTATTAATTATTTATTAAGTAATTATATTGCCTATGATCCTGCGTCATCTTGGTTAAGTGGATACTTTAATTTAGTTCCTTTTCAGAATGTATATATTAACTCACCTCAACTAAGCGACTACAAATATTCAGCACCTAATAATTTTAGTAGTTCAGTAATTAAAAAAGTTCAAATTAATCAACAACTTGGTGGTGTTATTAGCGACTACACCTCGCCTATATATGCAGATTTTATTGATGTAGGCGGTAAAAATATTAAGCGACTACACTTTAAAATTACAACTTCAAGAAACGAAGTTATTGATTTTCACGGCGTACCCATACAGTTTAGTCTTTTATTTCAATTAGATAACTAAATAAACCCCTAAAAATTAATATTGATAATATTAAAAATATCAAATTAATAATATTAAACATATCAAATTAATAATATTAAATTATTAATATTTCTCATTTTGTCCATATAGACAAAATATATAAAACATATAGACAAAATATATAATATATTATATATGTCAGAAGTCGAACCTGAAATTACTAATACAATTGAAGCAGACGCACCAGTAAATGAATTACCACCAATTGAAGAAGAAGAAGCACCAAAGGCAGAACCAACAATAGAACCAACACAAGAAATAAAACCTGTAGAACCTCTTAAAAACAACTCAAAAACTCAAGCGCGTAATGAAAAGAAAATAACCTGTCCAAAATGTGCCAAAACTTTAACATTAAAATCTTACAGATACAGTCATGAACGCAATTGCCAAGGACCATTAGAAACTAAGCCTATAAAACCTAAACCAAAAGCAGTTCCGATAGCAAAACCCCAAAAGGTAGAATACAACGAAGTAGCGCACCGCGAAGAAGAGCAACGTATTCCGCAACAACAGCAACAAAATAATATAATAGCGAACACCCCACCCCCAAGAAGATCGCAACCGCAACCGCCTCCAAACCCGCTACAAAATATAGCGCAACATTACCAATTATTGCAAAATGAATATTTAAGACAGAAGCAAGAAAAATATAATGCATTAAATAAGAATATATTTGGTTCAAGAGGAAAGAAAAGATAAAATATAATTATTATATAACCTACTATATAATAATTATGTTTTCAACATTATCACTAGACGGCTCAAGTAGAATTGTAGCAAGTGAATTAGTATTAATAAATTCAACAGAACCATCAACATTAAGCAGTGTTTATGCTACAAAACAAGAATTAGCAGACACAGCAGGATCATTAGGTGGAGGTTATACAATTGAAGAAGTTGATGCTCTTATTTTAGCACAGAAAAATAAGATAGATGCCAATATTTTAGATATTACTGAATTAAACGCAACATCAACAACTATGTTTAATGAACAAGTAAATCAAAACGCAACAATTACAAGCAACTTTAATAATATAACAGCACACGGATTAACCATAACTTCAATACTACCGACTATATCAGCAAATACAATTAAACTTGATTCTAATTTTAATAACATTAGTTCAAATACACATTTAATCAGTAATTTAAATGCTACAATAACATCGCATATATCATTAATTGACACAAACATTAATAACATAACAGGACACGGAAACACAATAACAACCATTCTTACAGATATAGCAGATTTACAAGCAGGAGCGGGCGCTTCTTGGACTACAGCTGAAAAAACAACTATTCAAGCAGATGTATCAACATTATATACAAACGATACTAATTTATTCAATACTAACACTGCTTACAGTAATACATTTGCTTCAATTATATCAGATAATAATATACAAGATGTATTAATAACTCAAAATTCAAACACAATAAATAGTTTAATATCAGCAGATTTACAAAAGCTAGATAAAATAGATACTAACGCTCAATCAGTAGCAGGTGCTATTAATTTTAGCGATAATGCAACTTTACACAGTGATTTAAACATGCTTACTACTGGTTCTATAATATGTAATAAGTTTAGCTGTACCCCTTCACCAAATTTAGGACTACAAATGACTTTTCAAATGTTTAATCGTGAATTTAATATTAATAGAGATGGTAGAATGTGGATGTCAAGCTCAGGAGGCGTTTGGGAAACGCAAATCGGAGATGCTAATGTTGGTCGTGTATGGATAAAAGATCGATTCGGTTTAGGGGCAGTTGGCGTTGTTAATTATGTTTTAAATTGTGCTGGGCAAGCTCGATTTACAAGCGCTGTCCAGTTTATAGGAACAGACAGTGCAATAAGTCTTAACAATGGTTCATATTTAAATTTTAATAATAATGGTTCAATACGAAGATATACACCAGATGCTACAGAAGGTTTATATATGGCGCATAATAATTTTGTTGCTGTTAGTGTTGGCGATATTACTAATTCTTCTAATCAATATTTTATGTGCGACGGTGCTGTATCAAAAACCATATTCAATAAACCAGTTGATGTATTAGGTGATGTATATACAAATGGCGATTTAACAATGGTTTCTGGTAAAAAGATTGAAGTCAATCAAGTTCAGTCAGTATCAGGAAATACTTTATTATTACAAAATTCACCGAGTGGCAATGTTCAATTTGGCAACACATCAAAACTAATAATTGATAATGCTGAAATGTATGTCGATACAAATGATTTAATAATTAGGAATAGCAACACTTCAAACTCTATTAATTTGGTTGTTGGATTATCTGCAACATATGCTGATAATAAAATTATTTTGAATAGTGGAAGTAATAGCGAATTACGAGGCGACTGGACTATTGACGGTGATATGACTTTTGGAATTGCTCATAAAATCAATTTGAGACATTTAAATAGTGATGCTGTTTTAAGATTAGAAGCATCAACAACTATTGATAGTTATATTGATGGCACTAAATATTTACAATTGGATGATACTCAATTTTCATCATTTAACGGATTTAATTTAAGTAGCGATAAGAGACTGAAAGATAATATAGAAGATGTAGAAGATGATACTGTAAATATGGTAAAAAACATTAAGATTAAAACATTTGTTAAGAATCAAAAAACCAGAAAAACTGAATTAGGATGGATTGCTCAAGATGTTCAACAATACACAAATCCGAAATATAATATTGTAAATGATTCGGGAGAATACTTAACGATGTGTTATGATCGTATGGCTTGTATTAGTTGGGATGCTTTATCAAAACTAATCGATCGTGTAGAGTATTTGGAAAATGAAGTTTTTAAAAAGAAAAAGAAAAAAGACAAGTCAAAATAATATAATATGATCCAAGACATGGAGAAACGATTTAGAATTAAAATTATTAAAAAAATGATTAATTTAATCATAATCAATGATTAAATAAACCAATTATTCTACACCACTCGGCATTTTCAGCCCGTAATCTTCAAATTTGTATTTTCTCGGGAAGCCAGTTTTTTGTTTTGGTTTTTGTTCTTCGGGTGCCATTTCAATGCCACTCTCTTTAATCATTTTATCTAATCTTTTTCTATGTGCGGTGTTTAAAGCATTTTGCCTTTTTTTGGCCTTGTATGCTTCATCGTCTCTGACTTTATAATAATAGAGTCGGTTGTAATACGCCAGCATTGTTTTTATTTCTTCCAGTGTCAAGTCGTCGGGGTGTTTGTCTGTGATCATTACTATAATATTATATGTAACATTTCTTTAAGACATTTTATAGGAAATTAATTTAAATATGAATTCTTCCCTAAATTACACCTAAAGAAAAAATAATATTAATAATTAATATCTAAAATATATTATGTCATTGTCAAAAACTATAAGAAATAACATCAGGTCATTAAATTCAAGAATTGATAGGTTGGCAGGCGATACCAGGGAAAAAGCCACCGAATTGAGAGATCTATATGAACAGCGAAAAATTGCACAGTTTAGCACCGCATCAACTATTATTGACGGGTTTATCAATGCAACCACCCCAAAGGAAAAAAAGAAATGGGACAAAAAATACGACGATGTGATCCAAAACAACCGTATAAATCTACCGTTGAATGTTAGGATGAAACGAAGCACTGTAACTAACATTGTAAAGCAGTCTAAGGCGAACGATGAGTCATGGACATTAGACGTCATGCTTTACCGCGAAGGTGTTAGGGAAGGTGACAACAAAAAGCCGGCTTTCACATACAAAACAGAATACGGAGAACTCAAATATTACCCCATAACAAAGGACGGTAAGGAGAGAACATACACCGTTAACGCCAGCACAAATATAGACGAGTATGTAGGCAAACGAATTGTAAAAACCAAGGATTATGATCTATTCAGAAAGTTCATTGTAACACTTGCCCAAGATCCAGAATTTGAAACAATGCTAAATATTATGGGTGGGTATGTTGGCGTTGATCAGAAAAAAACAATCGAGATCAACAAGAAGAAGAGGTTAACCAAGAAGACTAACGCTGTGGCTTACAACGTAGAGACGGGGTATATTGGCGCCTTGAAGATCTTGAGAGCCAGAAAGGTGGAAGGTGGACAGCCTAGTAATCCACGACAAGCCAACCTGAGAAGGTCGGAAAACATCAGTATGTATAATACTTACATGTATACCGAGTTGGATACATCGAAAGAAACATTTATGGAAGCAATCCAGAAAGGTAATTATGTAGACAATCAATGTTGGTTGAACACACTCACTGATTATTATAAAGATACCCTAATGAACAACAAGAAGAAAGAACCAATGTCGCGAGGGATGATACTAAAACTAATAAATAAAACAGAACAGGAATTCACAGAGTCGGGGGCGTCAATTGATGACATGATCCCGGTATTTATAAAATACAGAATGCGTGTGAGAATAATAGACCAACTGGGCAAAATCATTTATTCTTATTCACCAGAGATGTTTGACCGCAACATCAGAGCCTTTTATGCAATGGTCAAAAATAATCATATCTACACACTGAATAATAATATTAAAAGATTGGAACAAAAACAAAATACTGATGATGCATTTGTAGTAAAGGCACGGCCCGACTATCATATAAGTGATAGAGAGAAGCCATCGATTTGCAAAATGTTTTCTACTATTGATGACATTTTTGAAATGGTTAAGGCAACAATTGCGAACAGAACCGACAAACAGGAAAAGAACTTTTTAGATTTAGTTCATAGAGAGAATGATCTAAATAAATTATTTTGCGATTTCAAAAATATCGGGTATGAATGCAGGATTGTTCACAAAGCAGGGACTATTTCAGAATTGAGGGCGGACTTCAATAATGTATATCTAAACATTAGGTCACAGTGTCTGATAGACGACCAGATCAATAGTGACATCACGGTAGACAGAGAAACGGTTTACAACAATATGACTGAAGCGATGTTTACATTCAAAAAGAAATTATTCAATCCAAATCACAAGTCTTATTACAGTCCTACCGATATACAAGTTTTAAATAATTATAGAACCATCGTCCCACAAGGCGAGTTATTCAAGGGCTTGGATAAATTGGATGTTCCAAAACAGGAGATCGACATGAACAAAGCGTTTACAGATGCATTTAATACGATTACCAGAATTGGAGTTTTTAATCAGTTTGATAATTGGAAAGCTTATAATAGTAAATGTAAGATCAAGGATGTAAATATATATTTGGTAAAAGCAGAACTGACACATCGCAATCTGTTTTTTAATAATGATACTAATATAGTTTATGGTATGTTTCTTAAGCATTTTATGCCACTTGTTGCATCTGGCGAGTTGTCCATTACTCACTACAAACAGCCACATTTCATTCACAAGGTAGATAATAAAATGTTGGTTGAGGAACTCTGGGGAAAGCGAATAAGCGAAAATATTGAAGAAGACAAGGCAATTAAAAAAATAATAGCCAACTCGATTTTTGGCTTGTTGGAAAAAAGTAAGAACAGCAGTCAGAGATCATTCGTTTTTAATGATCTCAATGAGGCGATCAGCCTTCAGGCAGATGCAGGGGGGAAGTTAAACATGATGAGCAGGAATACTGCCAAGTGGGTTGAGGAATATGATGATAATGGCATGTGGTGCCGTGATAGAGAAGTATCTGAACAAAACGACAATTTATATTATATTCTGAATGTGGTTGATAGGTGCGAGTTGTCCAATGGGTTTCGTTTTATTAAAGAAATGCTTATTGCAGTATCATAATTTCAAAATGCAATGCGCATATCAAAAATTGACAGAGAACAATGTTAAGGTATTGAGTGTCAAATGCGACGCTTTTGTCGTGGACTGTTCGGGTTTTAATAAGTTTGGTTTGAGAAAGACTCAGCAGTTGCTAGATTTTCACGATGGGATCGGTGGGTGGAAATTAGCCAAGACTCACGATGAGATCCATCATACAGGAAAGCAGTTGTATGAACAGAAGAAGTGTGAATATGTTGATATCCCGATTGTCAAAAGTAAGAGAGTTAACATCATTAATGAGTATGATGAAAATGAATTGGTTGAACTTGTTGAGAAATATAGGTGCTTGATGATTAAGGCTAAATTCGCAGGAGCGGGGAAGTCCACCATCTGCAAGAACATGGAGAGACTCAAGGGTTATAAAGTGTTGTTCGTGGTTCCTACCAATAATCTGGGTTTGGAGTGCGAAGTGGAAAGCGTCACTGTAAATAAATTCTTCGGTATAGCAGTCAATGACGAGAAGCTAGATAAATACGATCATTCGATGTTTGATGTCATTGTGTTTGATGAGATTTGTTTTAATAATACCTTTGTATTGGCAAAAATTAAGGGCTTTGTAGAGCAACATAGGGCTAATAAAATCATATTAGCTACTGGTGACGCCAAGCAATTGAGCCCTATAAAAGCACTGACTAACACTAAGAAACACGAGATTTATATGAATGAATGTATTGACAGCATTTTTCCTCATCATTTGTTTTTGGAAGAGTGCAAGCGATTGAAGACTCAGGAGGACAAGGATAAACTTAAAAGCATTTATGCCGACATCTTTGAGCATGAATTGTCTCTACATGATGTCATCAATAAGTATTTTAAATATACTGATGACATCACAGGAACAGAAAGCAATGTCGCATATTTAAATAACACTTGTAGAGAGGTTTCAAGGCAGATCAGGAAACGACAGGGCAAACAAAATGAGTTTGAAGTCGGCGAGATCATGATATGCAGAGAGTATAGGAAGACAAAAACCTATAAGTTAAATGTGAATTTTAGGTATGAGATAATTAATATTTCCGATCCTTGGATTACCATTGCTAATATCAAAACACGAGAAGAGATTACATTACATATTGGTATCTTGAGAAGTCATTTTATCTTTGCCTTCTGTTATACTTGTCATTCTGTTCAGGGGTGTTCCATTGATGACGATGTCACCATTTTTGATTGGAACCATCATCTGATAACTCGCGAGTGGCTTTGGACGGGAATCACTCGGGCAAGGGATTTAAACAGAGTAAAATTTTACAAATACAGTAGTGATTTAAATGAAGAGTTTAACGCAAAATGCATTATGAATTATTTTGATAGAAAGGTGTTAGCATACAAGGAACAGGATAGGAAAAACAAATTTGAGATCCCAAAAGACAATTATGTGGATGCCGAATGGTTGAAGGACAATGTCAACGGAAAGTGTGCAAATTGTGGCTGTGGTTTCGTGTTGTCAATGGATTCTGGTAATATAAATTCTAATCTGACTTGTCAAAGGTTATGTAATGATCTTCCCCATACAAAGGATAATGTCATTGCCTTCTGTGCTTCTTGTAATAGATGCTTCAGTGATAAAATAACATATTGATATTTATTTTATAGTGTTATATATATGAGTGAAAAAGACAAGATAATCAGTGAGGTCTACTACGATCAGGCTGGCTTTGGCTCT
Source organism: Effrenium voratum (assembly GCA_963377175.1). Taxonomy (NCBI): domain Eukaryota; class Dinophyceae; order Suessiales; family Symbiodiniaceae; genus Effrenium; species Effrenium voratum. Next base: position 147,255 of record CAUJNA010003845.1, on the reverse strand, counting down.
TTAAAAACAACTCTTGCAGACGCCAAAAAGAAAGATGCATCCATAACAATGCAAGATGTCAAGGAGTGGTTTCAAGAGAACGTGGAACGGAAAAAACAACTGTCTGGATACAATTCGTTTATTGCCCCTGATATCAACTTTGAATATCAATTGGATCTGTTTTTTATATCAAAAAATGATTTAGATAATCAAAAATATAGGATAGGCTTATTGCTTATTGATGTATTTTCCCGCAAAGCCGTGGTGGTGCCTATTGCATCCAAGCAACCTGCCGACATCACGGCTGGGATCATGGAGGCATTAAACAAAATGGGAGGGAAACCCAAATTAATTTATTCGGATGACGAGGGGAGTCTCAATACCCAAGATCTTGTTGATTTTTTCAAGGACGAAGGGATCCAAAACTATAAAACACGAGGGCACCCCCATTTCGCCGAGCGTTTCATTCGCACGTTCAAGGACATGCTTTTCAAGAGGGTTGATGCAGACGAGAAAAAGGGAAAGGTTAATATACAATGGGTTGATTATATCCCCGAGATCATGCTGACATACAACAGTAAAATGGTTCATTCTGCCCACGATATGACTCCAAACGATGCCCACAAAAAGGGAAACCATCTTGAGGTCAAGATGAAGCTTGAGATGAACAGAATCAAAACCCGTAAATATCCCCCTGTTAGGGTTGGCGATGAGGTCAAAATATACCGCAAAAAAGGGATTTCCGAGAAAGAAAGAACGAGCAACTGGAGCAGTGTCAAATACAAGGTTTCAAGGGTTGAAAAAAAACTTGGTCAAGATTATTATTCTGTCGAAGGGATGAACCGCCCCTACTTGAGGTCAGAGATTCTGAAGGTTTGAAAAAATAATATCTAAACGGTTCTAATAGCTGATGAATCTATTAGAAATGTTTAGTGGGACAGGGTCGGTCGGTCGCGTCGCCCGTGATCTGGGGTTCAATGTCATTTCGCTGGATTTGAAGGGCGCTGACATAAACCAAGATATTTTACATTGGGATTACAAACAGTTTGATCGGAATCACTTTGACATAATTTGGGCTTCTCCCCCGTGCACTGAATACAGTAGAGCCAAGACAACAGGGGTCCGCAAAATAGACTATGCAAATTCCATTGTTTTGAAGACCCTTGAGATCATTGAGTATTTTAAGCCCCGTTATTGGTTTATTGAAAATCCCCAAACTGGACTGTTGAAAGAACAGGAGTTTATGAAAGGGCTACCTTTTTTTGATGTTGACTATTGCAAATATGGGATGAGATACAGGAAAAGAACTAGGATCTGGACTAACCTAACGAAATGGAAACCAAAACCATTGTGTAAAAGGGATTGTGGGAATGTGGTTGATGGGAAGCATGTTGAAACTGCGCAACGGTTGCCACCCGGAAAGAGGAATGAATGGGGTTTAAGTCCTATTATTCACACTGTGGATGAGTTGTATCGGATACCCCAAAATCTAATTAGTGATATATTTAGTGTTATGTAGGGGGAACCCAAACAACAAACACCCGACCACCCAAAAATGAGGCTCCCGAGCGCGAACTCGATCGTCATACCTGCACATAGATGGACGCAGACAATGTCAGCATGAACTGTGCTTTTATTGTTGAAATCTGAGAGCACGTGCAAAAACGACCTTTGATTTCCACAGCGGTATCGCCTAGAGGTTTCTGAATACCCACCTACTGCAAACTGTCCCTTGCAGATTTGGTGGGCGAGACACACACTGGTGAAATTACATGATGGCTGTAGAATGCAACCATGTTGACTATGGAATGTAAGCATGTTGACTATGGAATGTAATCATGTTGACTATGGAATGTAATCATGTTGACTATGGAATGTAATCATGTTGACTACAGTTTGTAATCATGTTGACTACGGTTTATTTCCACCCATCAAAACCAGTGTGTGTGATCATGACTGATTGCTTGAAATCAGTCCATCTTTACATCACCATCCTTGGAGGGAGGTGTTGGCTGACTCTCAATTTGACTTGGAGCACCTGAGCCACCAAACAAAGGGTGAAGGTTTTCACCACTTGCCCTTGCCTTTGGCATTGGCACGCCTTGATTGATTAGCCCTCCACCAAAAATGGATGGCAAAACGGCAGATGAAGAGGATTTCATCTCTTCGCGACGGTCTTGAATGTTCTCAATGATCCTGCCCAAAGCCTTCCAAGAAACTGTTCCATTCTCACTCATCATTGCCTCAGTGAGAATGAGACGCACCACTGCCATGGCTATAGACTTGGCATTCTGCACATCCAACTCCAAGGTGAACAGTTTGGGGATGAAATGTTGGAGCAGTTTCTCATTCAACTCGTCCAACTTTGCATCAGCCCGCGAGGCTTCAAAAGATGCCAAAGTCTCCAACCCGTCATCCGGGGCGCAGGATACCAACTTCTTCAACGCAAACATGGCACCCTTGTTGGTGTCCACCAAGTCCGCATGAAGTGCCGAAATCTTGTCACTGTCCTCCTTGACAATGTTGCGAATGTCCTCTGGGAACGGTTTGGCAAACAAGTCAGCCAAGGATTTCTGGTTCTGGCTCTGCAAGAAGGATTTCTTGGTAATCTGATTTTTCTGCGTCTCCTTTTTCTTTGCACCTCCAACTCCATGGATTGACATGTCAAGCGTGATGTCAGCAACGAGAAGAGATTTGCACATCTTCTTGTTCTCAGTGAGTGGCATGTCACGCCAAGAAAGGTTCACCTGCTTGTAGGTCAAGTTCTCACCAAGATCGTGAAGCGCAATGCACTGAGTCTTCAACATGCGAAGTGTGTCGGTCTCCCTCACAAGCAACTCCTTGGACAGGCGGTCAAACTTGACAAGCACGGGGAATGTTGGAGAGTCACCACTCGATGAAGCCATCTCGGACGCTTGTCCTTCTTCATCAGAAGAAGACAAGTCAACCAAGCCAAGCCCACCCTTGTTGGTCTCAGTGGCTTCGTTGGTGACGAGGATCTCAATCGTCTCAGTGGCTTCGTTGGTGACAGGGATCTCAATCGTCTCAGTGGCTTCGTTGGTGACAGGGATCTCAATCGTCTCAGTGGCTTCGTTGGTGACAGGGATCTCAATGGTCTCAGTGGCTTCGTTGGCGACAGGGATCTCAACGGATGTGTTGGGAAGTAGCACTTCACTGGGAACATGCAAACGCCCAAGTCCAACGCGGTCTGAAACAACAACCGTGCAAGTACGGCATATTGTGGTGCGAACCTTCCGAGCATTCGTGACGTCCTGCAGTGTGACTTCAAACTCGAAATGGTGAAAGGCATCAATCTTTCTGATGTCATAGTTCAAGTGGAATGCCCTCAAAACTGCATCTTTCGCCATCTTTATTGTCCAATACCCATTCGGAACAACTTCTGTCGTCTGACCACGATAGACACAGAAGAGAATTCTTTCAAAGTGACCATCACGCACCTTGTCGTAGCACAAGGTGCGACTGGCCTCAATCATCTGTTCCCGAGACCTCTGGACGAACTCCCGTAACTGGGTCGCTCCTGACGGTTGTTCCTCTATGACCCACCCATTGGAAATGACCTGACTCAATGCCATGTTCTGGACAACCATCCTCTCAAATGCCTCCTTATAGGAACCAGCCATCGCAGGGTCGCCCATTGTCACTTAATGGCACCGCCTCTGAACTTAGAGCCTGAAATTCTCTTGCGGACAAATGCTTGAAAATCGCACCAAATGACTCAACTGATGCAAACTGTCTGCTAAGAAATGACAGCCGGTCTGGTGGGGCACACTTATCAAAGACGTTGTGGTAGTAGACGAAGCGCGGAGCGGCGCGACGGTTCTTCCAGAAATTTCGGGCACAGGCCTTTCCCATCCGCATTTTGCCATCCATATTTTACTGGGATTGTTTTCAAGATTTGGGTTAACGGTTTTAATTCTCCCTTTTCCATTGGTTAACCTTTTTTCGGGGCGAACATAGCGTTCTTTTTTAGACTGTTCGTATTTGTTGGAAATGGGAAAGGGTCTCAGGTTGGATCAAGGGAGAAATTATTGAGATCTTGGGGTTGCGATCTTGGGAATGGAAAAATGTTGGTATGTAGCTTGTTTTTTTTTGGTGGGATTTGTTGAGGTGGTATGTAGTTATGATTGTTGTTATTGAATGAGCATAAGGGTGATGTTGAGATGGGGTAAGAAATGAAGATGGGTGTGTGAATATGTGTTTTTTGGTGTTGGAGTGGGTGGGTGATTGAATTTGAATGTTGAAAATAGGCTGTTTTAGTGGGCGTATTTGAATTGTGCCCAAAAGTGTGGGGGGGACCCTAGGACCGGATGGCAAAATGCGGACGGGAGAGGCCTCCACTAACTGTAGGATGCGTTTGGACCAACTCTGAATCCTTGCAAAGGGACGTTTTGGATTTATCCCTGAAGAACCCTTTGAAAGAAAGCGGGGGTTCCTGTCCGAATGTCAGTCGGGGAAAGAAACACCGACGCCGCCTGACCGAATCAAAACTCGAGGTGCGGGGGCTCCTACCTCAAGCTCTTCGACAGCGAAGGCAGCGGCTCGCGAGCGAGCGAGGGGGGATTGGTGTCCATTTTGTCAGCCTTTTGTTTCAGAGCCTTGTCCTGGCCAATGGCCATGTTGCTTTTTGTTCTTTTTGTTGAGGGCTTTGTTTTAACCCCCGAGGAACCCGGTGTTTTGCGGGGGACATCTCGGCAAACCTGTTTGCAGGCAAAGGCCCGGAGGAGTTCGATGCAGACACCCGCGGCCTGGAATGGAATTGGGGGAAGGTGTCCAAATGGGGGGGGGGCCAACAAATGCTGATGTTCCTCGTGGTGTACCCTTCACCAAGGTGAACAAGAGACTCCCCCCAAAAACGCCCGCTGAGTTTACTGCGGGCCAGCATGAGAGAGATAGAGAGAAAGAGAGAGGGAGATTGAGCTTCAGTTCGAGTTTTGAGTTTAGGTCGGCAAACGTGTAACATGTCGAAAGCACCGCCCCGCAGAGTTCCGAAGAACTGTTTGTCAGGAATTCTTTGTGGCTTTCCATGGCGGGAACCCCACAAGCCACCGGCTGGCCGGCCAGGGGTTGCAAGACTTGGGCCACCAATCCGGTTGTAAAGCGAGCTGAGGGCCACCTCGATCTGCCAACAACCAAACCCCAAACGCGCAGAAGAAAGCTGAGCGTGTCTTGCTGCCTCTACAGAGGGTCCCCTAAAAAGGGTTAACAAGGGTCCGAGTCCAGTCACATCGTGCCAACCCTTCCTGCGAATACACGTTGGTGACCCCAGGCTACGTCATCATGTTCGGCCCTGACCGGTGCGGCGGCACTAACAAGGTCCACTTCATCCTGCAGCACAAGCCCCTCGCCGAAACATACCAGCGCGCCTGTCGCTCCGTGAGGGGTGTTCACGTTTGCAGTTGGGGGCATGGGCCAAAGGCCTGCGGGCTGAAGCAGATCGGACATCGATGGGTTTGTTGTCTCTTGCTCGCCCTCGTGTCAGGTGCAGAGCATCAGGTAACCCTCAGCCGGTGATATAGTTTGCTTCTAGGGGAACCCTCTTGTGCTTGGTTGAAAGAGGAAACCAACAGACACCATGTTATGCACCCATATTTTTGCGAGACCCGTGGCCCGGTTCTCGACCTCGGGCCTCACTTTGGCGGCTGGTTCGCGACAAGCGCACGCGGGGGTTGGCAAACCACTTTTCAGGCCCTTCTGATATTTAACATCCAACATTGCCCTCTGAAAAGGACACACCCACATGTGAGTTCATGCACTTATACAGCCGCAGCACGATATGACCAACAACAATTTCAAATCCTCAAAATGGGCTCAGCCGTTTTCTGAACGGCCACACTTATCCTTTTCGAGGGGGCCTGCCGAACGGCAAGCCAGGAACCCCGTGAGCGGCAAGTGGGAGGAGAAGCACTGGGCCACCCCGCCCAGCGTGCCCTCGGAGCGCCGGACCCACCTCTACGGAGACTCGGACGTTGGGGTGGCAGGTGCAGGGCTCCCTTCCCCCAATGGCTCAGGGGTCGGTTCACTGTGGGGAAAAATTGGGCGCCAAGTAGCAATCGGAGTTTTGACAATTTATCCAGACCCCCCAGTGAACACCCAGCTACTGCCACCTTCAAGTGCTTCCCTTTGGTGGATGATGTTGAAAGGGGACATGTAGAGAGTTAGCTCTCAAGATTTGAGTTGTTCGATGAGTCTTGCTTTGAGTTGCGCAGGTCTTCGTTGTTCTGGTTGGCAGCTTGAATGAATGCTGGAAGGCCCGTGAAGGCCCTATGCACAAAGACGGGAAGGCTTGGGCCTTGATCGGCGAGCAAAGGCACTCAACAGAGAAACAAGCCGGGCTTCTTTTTGGTTTAGCATCTGAGTCTTGGGCAACAAGCTTCAGCACAGCCCAGATATCATGGATTTGTTGTTAGAATCGCCCATCCATACCAGACCGAACCACATTGTCCGTGTTTGGTCAAGTCAGGGCTCATCCTTTCTTGACCGTATCTAAGCCGTTTTCTTTCACTGCCAACCCGTTGTCTAGACATGTTTCAACCACTTCAGAAAGATGTTTTAACCATTGTCGCTTAAAGACGTAGCACATGTTGCCTAAAGACCCCTCTTCAAAGACCTGTCTTCAGGAAGCCTGTCCACTTTGACAATGCTCCATTTTGCCTCCCCCGGCACCCCCCCCTCTCCACACGCCTCCCCTTCACAACGCAAGAGCACAGGGTTGTTCATCCGCCCGGACAACAGCGTTGAGATGTATGTGGACGGGGAGATGAAGGCTTCCGGGTCCCTGCTGAAGGACATGCAGCCTCCGGTGAACCCGCCCAAGGACCAATTGTGGAGCATGGAAGTGTTTGGGCTGGTCCTAGAACGCAAAAGCAGGAAACACTCAAAAAACCTTTTCAAAATTGATCAAACTACCCGCCAACATGGCCATTTGTTTGGCTCTGCTCGTGCCAGCAGATTTCTCGGGGATCGCTGCGGCAGTGCGGCCGCGAGGAGATCGACGACCCCAGCGACAGCAAACCCGCGGACTGGGTGGACCTGGCGAGGATCGACGATCCCGAGGCCAAGAAGCCAGAGCCTCCGCCGCACACGGCACGCGTCGAGGGGCCTGGCTGTGGGCCCGCTAACAGCGCCAGGCAGCTTGTGTGGAGCAATGGGCCCAGGGTCGATGGCGATGTTTATTTGTCGGAACCTTGGGCTGGCGCAGCGCAGTGGCTGCAGGCTTGCAACCTGCGTCTTTTCTCCAAGCTTCCGGTTTCACGTGCTGTTTGCCGCTTCACCCGTTGCCCCCCCTCTCATTCCTGAGCTGGGCTGAGGATGACTGGGACGAGGACGCGCCGTTCCAGATCCCGGACCCCGCCTCCAGCATGCCGTCTGGGTGGCTGGAGGATGAGCCGCTGAAGATTGCGGACCCTAGCTCGAAGAGGTGCCTGACGGGGCAAGCGGAGGGGGAAAGTGTTGCGAGCGAAGGGCGGGTATTGTTTGGCCCACTTTCGAGACGGCGAGGTGCAGTGGTGTCCAAAGGTTTGCTCTTAGGGAAGGGTCCGTGGATTGTTCCTTCTCAAAGAGGGTCTCCAGAAAGGGCCAGTTCAAATGTTTGCCCTCAGATAGCCTCTTCCCATTCGTTCCCAGCCCGTAAACTTTGCTGGGCCTTGGGACCTCCGCTCTCGGACCGTTGGCTCGGCTTGGGAAGGAAGGTAGAGATACAGCAAAAAGCGTCCCATCCCGAAGGGAGATTCCTTGACTAAACCGTGTTGTGCTCAAGTATTTCCCATTGATTTTCACGGCGAATGCTTCAATCTGAAAGCTGCTTGTCCAGAGCCGGTCTTTTACTTCCTGAACAGAAGCCAAGGGGATGGCTGTTTTTTGTTTTGTTTTCCCAGACCCCCTTCTTTTCGCCCAGGCTGGGCTTTGGGGGTGGCAGTCAACCCGCCACCCGGCGTAGCCGTTTTCCTCCATCCACTCTTCCGATCCTTGATTCTTTTCAACAACCCCCTCCCCGCCACCAACAGGAAGCTCACTTTGGCTCCCCGAAAAGGCGATGTTCACAGCTGTCGCCATTTTGCTCGGAGATGCATCCGACCCGCGGATGTAAACAAAAACTCCCCTCACTGGAAACGCTGGGGACCCTGGTGGCACCAGGCCCACGGATTGGGATGATGAGGAGGACGGGGAGTGGGAGGCTCCAGTCATCAGCAACCCCAAGTGCTCCGTAGGCTGCGGCAAGTGGGAGGCGGGCGATGGGGAGGGATTGCGTGGTCCAACTTGACGGAATTCTGTTTAGGTTTCGCAGGCCCTGCAAAGTATTTTTGTTTGGTCTCGCTATGGGGCGCGCCTGACCCGCATGCCCCGCATCCCGAAAACGGTTTGCCTCAGGCCCCGAAGATCGCCAACCCGGAGTACAAGGGCAAGTGGTACGCCCCGAAGATCGAGAACCCGGCCTACATCGGCGAATGGAAGCCGAGGCCTTCCGGAACTCACTTTAAAACGACAAATACACTTAGTCGGTGCGTTGTGGCAGATGGCGGGAGGTTTCTCATGCGAAGCTCTCTATACCTTGAAAGATGTTGAGCAATCCAGGGTTCGCAGAGTTGCGCTTTTGAGGCTCCTCTTGGAAACTTAGTGGTGGATTTTTTCAAAAAGAGGCCACCCTGGTGGTGCGGCCGCGCTTAATCGACTTGGGCTTTTCAACCAAAGCCCAGAAGATCCTCCCTGGTTTGGTCCGCTCCATTTTTCTGATAGGGCGAGCTTACCGATTCGAGCAGGAACCGAGCGAAAGCCGCGATGAAACCAATTTCTCAACTTCTTATTCCAGGTTGTGGTATTTTTGTGGTAGTTGCGTATTTTTGTTGTCTGCTCCGAGCTAGGCTTAAGCTTAAAAATGGGTTGGTTGATTTCCCGGGGAAGGGGCCTGGGCTTAAGGGCTTAAGTTTGGTCCCTTAGGTTCCTTTCTTCCTTTCCATTAATTCTTGTGTCTTTCCCTCTCCCCGTAGGCAGATCGACAACCCGGAGTACTTCGTGGACGAGAGCCCCAACAAAATCCCCACCATCGACTCGGTGGGCATCGACATTTGGACCATGGACAAGGGCATCCTCTTCGACAACATCGTGCTGGACTCCAACCCTGAGAAGGTGCCGATTTACGGCAGCCGCACGGTAAATGCATCGCCTGACGGAGAAGCAGAAGGGGAAAAGGGGGGGTGGAACGAAAGGAAATCCATGCACGCTTGGGTTCGGGAGGCGGCCCGCTGTGTTGAGCACGGCAAACAAGGGCACCTAAGGCCACTTCAAACATAGTTTGCTGAACAGAATGCGGCAGGTTATGGAGTTCGGGAAGTTGACCTTCAACCTTCGCAGCGAGATCGAGATCAAGCAGGAGGGGAAGGGTTCCTTTCACGGCCAGGGACACGCAACATGTCGGAGCCGGCTTTTGCCAAAGCGACCGACCTTGAGAGACCTTGCCTAATTTTTGGTTTGGTTGGCATTTGGTAAGCTCAACTCGTGGTTGCCGTTGGAATGAAACCCTTATGTACGGTTTGTATGCTTCTATTGTGGACCCACCCCTCCATGAAAAAGGGAAAGCAATCAAAAAGAAAGGGTGGAAGAATGCATCCAACCTGTTCTCCAGATACCCTCCACATGGCTTTGGCAAAGGCGAGCCAAGAGGAGGCCCGAAGAAGCCCTCATTTTGGGCTCAACATACTCCCAACGGACCACGGCTTGCCTCAGAACTGGGAGGTTTTCCGAGCTTCCCTTGTTGGTTTTGGTCTCAAGGCTGCGCTTTTTTGTGGCCAACCACGGCGCCCGTCGTGCCCGCCCGCCCGTCGTGCTCGCCCGCCCTTAGCTCGCGGCCGAGCCGCGCCGCGAGAGGAGCCGGCGCCTTCCACGGGGGGCTTCCTCGAGCAGTCCCTGGATTGGGCCACTCGCTCCGGCGAACAGAGGCACCGCCTTCCTTTTCGGCGTCGCCCTTTTTATCTTTCTCCAAAAAGGATCGAGGAGCCAAAGAAAAGAAGACCCCGCAAGTTTTTAGCCAAACTCCTCGCAACCATGGCCAGGTTTGCTGTGAGCCGACCCTGGGGCACTGAGGCCCTCAACAACCCGGTGAAGCTCCTGATGACAGTTCTGGTGCAAGCCTGAGCCGAGACTCATGTGCCCATTCGGTGGTCTCCCCATGATTGCGCTGGGCCATGTTCAGTTTTCAAACTTTTCGGGTGATTTCCCTCGCCGTTAGGGCAACCTGGGGGATACCAGAACTTCAAAAAACGCGACAGCGACGCCTTTGTGGTCTTGGCTTCTCCTGTGGTTGGTGGGCGATGCTCCCCAGAACCGCCTCTGGAGCTATATCGCTCCCAGCGCTTGCGTAGCTCCATGGTTTCTTTTTGCGGTGGGGCCTTTCAGCTCTCCGTTCTCGGAAGGATCAAGCATGGCCGGTTTCATGTTGCGATGTTCAAGTGGTGCCCCAACTTAATTGCGATTGGTTGTTTCAGCTGGGAGTGGCTAGGGGAAATTGGCTCCTTTGGCAAGCCCCTTGATTAGTGAGTTCTGTGATTGCTGATGTTGAAAGGTTGGTAAGTACAGGCGGAACCCTGTATCATTCACATGGCTGAATCCAGGGTGATATGATTATGCAGCCTTTACCCTTATGTACCCATTTAACTTCATGCACCCTGCACCCGCGTTGCTCTCAGGCGCTTCTGGGCGGCAGCTTCCTGCTGCTCGGCTCAGCCAGTCGGGGGGTCTTGCTGCGTTGCTCATTTTTGTTTCGTGTTTTTCGACGGGGTTGGTCAGGGAACGTGCTTTTTGCGTTGCTTAGCAACAGCTCCGTGCTTAGTACTGGGTCGGGCAAGGCATGGGCTGGCTGGCTGGCTGGCTGGCTTGCTTGCTTGCTTGCTTGCTTGCTGGCTGGCTGGCTGGCTGGCAGGCTGGCTTGCTGGCTTGCTGCTTGTTGCTGTTGTTTGTGCTTGCTCTACTCCGGGGGCCCCAGGGAGGGGGGGGGGGGTGCCAATAAGTTAATTCCTATTTCCAAACATCAACTTCAAGACAACTCATTTTAGGCTCTAAACGAAGCAACCGCAGCCATGACCGACAAGTTTGTTGTTGATGCCGAATGATGTTTTGTTCATGCCAGTCTTTTTATTGCGTTTTACAGCTACATAGTGCTTAATAAGTGTTTGTTCCTTTAAAATATGATTTTCAGAAACGTATTTTTTGATGCGCCTCACTGACTCACCCATCTTGAAAGCCGTTTTATTCTCGCCAACTTCCTCGCTTTCCGTCTTCGAACTGTTGCGCTGCATTTTGCAACCTTTTCAGAGCTTCCGTCCCCTTTGCCTGCTGATCTTGCTTTGTGGGGCCCCAGTTCCTCTTCACTGTCAAATCTGTTTTTGTAGAGGTACCCCATTCCCAACCATCATGGAAGTGGACAGCTGGCCTTTTGAGGAGGACAGTGGTCTTTCGCCTTCTGCCAGCTTCCATTGGAAGAATGGTAGTGTGGGGTGAAAGTAGATGGGACAATTCGTCATTTTGGTTTAGTCATTCCCTTTACTTGCCCACGTCAACCGGAATTGTGCTATCTGCTTCCACCCTGGTGCGGGTTGGGTGTAGTGGAGAGCCTCTTTTACAGTTTATGCTTAGCCGCCAGTCTCGCAAGAAAAGATTACGGCGTTCAATGCATTCCACCCTTGAAATCCCGTTGGGTTAGGCCGGGTGGTTAAAAATTGGAATCCACTGACCAAAACGGGGCTCCCTGGTTTAAAGCCAACCCTTAAACCTCCTGCCAAACTTCCCTTGTGGCGTAGTCCTAGTGCAGATGGGGATTAGGCCGCGACCTCCCCCTCCCCAAAAATCAACGAGCCGAGGCTGTGCTGCCGGGGCGGCGGCGTACCGCCTCCACCCCCGGCCTCAGGCCGGCTCTTGGCTTTCCTCCCTCGCAAAGTTAAGAAAAAACATCAAAAGCTGCTAAATCGAAAACACAAATAAGGAACTAAAGTCCAGAAACCGCGGTGAGTCCCATGACGAGGTGGACTGTGGGATTTTCGGGCAAAGCTCACTTCCGACCGAGTGGATTGGCCCAACGAAGTCCAAACTTGTTGTTTACCACTAGAATGGCCCAGACCCAAAATGAAATACAGTATATAAAGTCCATGAACTTCAGTGAGTTACTTTGTGTTTTTGGTGCCCCTGATTTGTTTCAAAGGAGTGACTTGGGCAGATGTTACTGGTGCGGCGGTCAGTGCCGACTTTAATAGGGTTGTGACTTGGGGG
>CAUJNA010003845.1:25000-130000 GCA_963377175.1 Effrenium voratum | reverse complement strand
CGCAAGCTCCTGTCAGCCTGTTCGTTCATACCCAAACGCCATGTTTTAGGGATCTTTCGGCCATTGAAATGCAGCGTGCTTATTTGCTTACGATGGTTAAAATCGGTGCTAAATTTATTCGGATGAATAATTTCGCCCATGTGGAAAGTAACTGATTGAATTCATTTCACTGGGGCCGAGGAGAGCAAACAAGTACAAGCAGAAGGCTGCCGACAAAGAGGCGAAGGACCGGAAAGAAGTGAAATGAGTTGTTCACAGGTGAGGACCCATGAGGCTGCATGCAATTTGCGCCTTACTAAGAGGGCGCGGACTTTTGGGTGGGGCCCTCTTTCAATCTTTTCTCCTTGTATTTTATTTGAGGGCGTTTTCCTTCAAAATCAAGCGACCCAGAAGAGGGTCCTTTTTGTTCCCCTGAACAATTGTTGGAGGTCTGGGCTGGGGAAATCCGAAGCCACAGTTTACACAAGATCGCTGGTGCTGCCAGTGAAGATCAAGTTCCAGGGATGGAGCTGACACTGCTCTCTTACATGTTCACAAGGATTCAGAGCCCGAGCAAGCGCCTAAGGCTCACCTTCGTCAGAAAAAGTCGTAATTTGCTCATCCCCCAGGTGGTTTGTGTCTTTTGGCTTTCTGCCATCTGGTGCCAACTTGCGGCCCCTGCCCCATTAAGCCAACTAGTATTAGGCGCAACCCTTTGAGTACTCCTTTGCCAGTATCGTGGAACCCAGAAAGGGCGGGGGTCAAAATGTCGGACCTCGAAAATGGTGGTGTTCCTTTCGGCCTCTTTAAACCAAGAGGTCAAGGGTACCCTCCAAGAAAACCTAAGCCCAAAGGGCTTCTCGGGCACGTCAGTCAATGGGGGAGCACCCCACCAGGACGCGGAGGAGAGCAAGTACCGGGACCGTGCCTTGGAGCGGAGAGACCTCAAGAACGAGTATGCCCCTCGTCAGTGGGAGGGGGGGAGGGAAAGCTGATCTCTGCCTACATGGCAAGCTTGGGGCAGAATGTTGCTGGACCTTCTTCACCTTTGGCACCTTTTGCCTTCTGGGTTTGCATCAACTTCCCTTTCAACCAGCAAAAGCCTGACTTGTGGCTAAAAGTCTGGTCCAGTTTCATGGCGGGCTAGGGGACACAATGGGCCAACACAAACAGGTCCGTTGCTTGGGCATCCAATTATTTTACTTCAGGCCTTGGATTCCTGGCAACCACTGAGGATACAAGACCAGAACATGCCAAGTTATGGCAACACGTTGCGGATGCATCCCTTTGCCCTTGGCTGAAACGATGAAACGGGAGCTTTGTCAAGTGAAAGCCAGGAGAAGGTCGCCGCAGAGTTCGAGAACCACGGGGAGGTGTCCGTGGAGCAGTCCAAGTACCTCGGAGGCGCGGAAGTCGTGAAGCCTCGAGGGAGAACGTCGAAGGTGATCGCAGGGTTGGGTCAGGCCCTGGCCCTCACGGCTTCATTTTGATCATGTTTGTTCCCTCTGCATGTGGGATGTGGAGCCAGGCGATCTGGACCACACGCATTTGGTGAAGGGCTTGGATTTTGCGCTTCTGAACAAAGTGCGGGCGGAGCTGAACAAGAAGAAGCCCAGTTGCAGCCAGCGGTTTCCAGAGTTTCTGACTCCTTTCTCCCAGCTTTGCTTTAATTTGTTTTAGGTGGGATTCCCTTGCAAACGGCCAATGCTCACTGCGGGATTTCTTCGAAGGCATTTGCTGTCAGCAAGATTGTCCCTTTTCTGGAACCTCTTTTGACATGATAGACGCAGCTACCTCCCAAAGTTGCGTAGTTTTCCTTTCAGAAGCCGCCAAAAATGGCACCATGCAGAAGCGAGACAACGATTCGCCCCATGGGAAGCCCCTAGGAAGAAGGTCGAGGAGCATCAGCAGCTTGGCAAAAACCAGTGATTCCGGGCTTCCTGCTGGTCGTGTGCAGCTGTGGTTTGGGTGTGTGGCTGTTGGGTGGTTCTTGGGCGGGCTAGTGGTATGTCGTGGGAGATGCTGTATGAACCTGAAACTTCGGAGCAGCCACCAGCCCCAGAAGAAACCCGGTTTGGCCATTGTAAGGGGGGCTTGCCAACTCCCCCCCCCAAAAAAAAAACAACAACTTCAAGCCTTGCTTGGCCCCAGCACAAATTTGAGGCAAGCTGAGTCGAGAGTAAATGGAAAACTGCTTTGAGTCACCGATTGCCATTGTTGAGATTTGCTGTCGCCCAGTTGGCTCAAACTTGTCGACTCCGATGTTGGATCCACCTCAGGCAGGCAAAGCAGCAGCAGAAGAAGCCGGGGGAGAAGGGAAAGCGTACTTTCGAGACCCGCCTCGCCGCTTTGGCAAATTGAGCCTGGCGCAGCCCATTGACCCCAGCTCCATTGATAGGTCAGGTTGAAAAAGACAAGGAGGCTAACATCGTGGGAGGGGGGGTGCCCGTGCAACCTGAAAGGAGCAAACTGGCCTTTGACAAAACAACTAGGACCCTTCAAACAACCCAAGAAGGACTCATGCAAGCGTTCTTAGAACGGCCCCTAATGCTTCGCCTACGAATCCGTGTTTTTTTGGTTTCGGAATTTTCAGCGTGCGATTCGCCCACGGGACACCTCCAAGGCAAAGAATGTGTGGCTCAGTGTGGTGGAGACGCTCCACCCTCACCACAGCACCTTCAAGGACAGGGAGAACAGGGCCGGCGGACCGGCGGGGTCTTTTTGTGAGGGGTTCCTCTACTTTGAGATAGAACCGTTTGTTTAGAGGACCGTTTGCCGAGTCCAACACAAGCATGCCCGTTCACTTCCTGAAAGGCAGCCTGGCTGGGTGATTGCCATCTCAGCTCAGAGGATTCTAGTGTTGTGGGGTGATGATCATCTTCCTGTCCAGCACTGGAGGCAACATGGGAGACAGTTGTTGTTTGAACATCCCTTTGCGGGCCCACTGGGGAATCTTGCCATCTGCTGAACTGTTCCAAACTCTTGGTGGGGGCCGGGGGTCAGATCAAGGGGTGCAGTCAGGAGCGCGTGCAGAAGATGGGCAAGGCCATCGCACAGGCGCCCACGAGGAGTTGACACATTTGTGAAGACCCCGAAGAATGTTGTTTTTCTTCTGGATTTTCCTTTGAACCAACCTAAAAAAAACGTACCCTCAAAAAGAACCCGCACCTACAAAATTGCTCCGGGCGTTCAATACACTCGCCTATTTTATAATTCCGAGCTCAAGCGAATTTAGCGACCTCATTGCTGGTCCTTCAAAAAGGGATCCAGGCCTTTTATCAGGTCAAAGGATACGTAAAGGGAAACATTGTAATTACACGGCGTCCTTCGGTTTCCATGGGCCTCGTGTGACTTGAAGGTCTTCAGGATTGGGACTCGGGACCCCTCATTTTGAGCCACCCGTGCGTTTTAAACACCAGGTGTGCAGACAGACAGACAGACGGCCCCTGCGTAGTCCAAAACCACTCGGCGCCAGGGGCACCGCATCCGGAACGCGCCCAGCACCTTCCTGCCGGGGCGCATGGCCTTCGAGTTCGACACGGACCTGGAGATGGGGAAGACGGACATCCCGCGGATCGTGTACATGAGCAAGGAGGACTCAACCCCTCCGGTCTCTGCGCTTCCCGGGCCTATAGCCCCGGGAAGCTCTTTCATGTCTTTCCCTTTTTTTTTTGGGGGGGGGTGGGGGTGGGGGGATTGTTCTATTTGGCACCGCTCTATCAGTTTTCAAGGTGTGTATATCGAGCACTGCAATTAAGGGGCTTTTTTGTTTGTTTAGAAGGGTCAGGCATTGCAGTTTCATGGCGGACGTCTTAGATGGTGCAATGCTTTGGTCAAGCCCCAAAAGGTCAACCGCAATCATCCAGCTGGTCCTTTCCAAGAAGTCCAGAGGAGATTGCCCCGGGAGAGCGCATCAAGACCACCTCCGGCATGCTGCCGGAGACTGCCGTCCGGGTGCTTTGCCTGCAAAGCGGCCCCACAAATGGCGATTCGTTGTCCCCCATAGTTCGCACCCCTTGAGCATGCCGGGATCCTCAAATGTTCCGTAGATCAAAATCTTACATAGCAGTTTCGTAGCTGATTTACAAGGATTTCCAACAAACTCATTGGCTCTTGTCATGCCGTAATGGTCGGGGCGAAGGGGTCACCACGTTGTCCGAGTCCGAAATTGCGAACAGGGGACCGTGCCTCTCCCCTTCTGAAGCAGCCTCCCAAAAGCAAAAGGAAGTGGACAAATCCCATAGCTCTGGACTCATACGGGCATCCTTGTTGGAAAATTCCAGCATGGGGTCCTGACAACCAGGTTGTCATAGGATTCCCCGCTTTCTGAGCTTGAAAATTGTTTGGTAATCTCTATTCAGCCAAGGGCTTCCGTATTTCTGATGTGGTGGTTTAGAAGCACAACTTGTCGCGCCAGCTTGCTTTGGGTGAGGCTTGCTGGGGTGGATTCAGGATATTTTGCATCATAACTTTGAGTAAACAGGAAGGACACATTCGGCTCAGGTCCGGAACGCCATGCAGAAGGCCGCGGACGACCGGAAGAAGCGGAAGGAGCAGAAGAGCATAGGAGGCCCAGTTGAGGTTGGGTGGATGGGGCGGTGCAGTTGAGGTTCTGTTTGAGTTTGTTGGTGGTGGATATTGCAAGATGTACTTGGTAGTGTTTGCTTTTTTGTGTCATGATTTGCCATTCCTGAGCCGCTTGTGGCACTGATCGGTCCGAAATGCCACGTGAAAGCAAGGGGACGCTCAGCGCTGGAAGGCTTGTTGAGCTTCAGCTTTTGGCGCAAATTACCTGGAGATGACCACATCGGCCAGCGGGCGCGTTCTTGGGGACACCCCCCATGGGCGTGTTCTTGCAATCCGCACCTCAAGGGGCAAGAACACCCATTGGCACCGTCACACTCCGGAGCCGACCGTCCAACATAGAGACATACCAAAGGGATATGGCCCTCAATGGCCCTTCATGGCTAGTCACTAGTCACTAGTCACTACCAGTCACTGCCAGGTTGCAGGGTCTCCCCTTGCGAGTTGGCTCTCCAGTAGAGATGAAACGGCCAGGGTCCAGCTACACGCTGGCGCAGAAGGTGGATGTGCCCAAGGTCAAGGCGCGCCATGAACAAGCCGCCGCCGAAATCGCAAGCTTTTCGATTTCTGGGGCAACGAGCGAACACCTGTGGTCCTTATTTAGAAAGGACATGGATCCCATTCTTAGGCCAAGTTGTGGTATTGTAGATTTTCCGGTGAAAGGCTGCTAATTTGTGTAACACTTGTTTGGCGATAGGGCCGCATGGTCATGCCATTTCACAACTGCTTAAAATGGAGGTTTGGGAACAGCAGGTCTTGAATAGTTGTTTGTTTGTTTCTTTCGGGGCACCGCTGCAACTCTTTCTCTTAGTCATTTGTTGCGCATGAGCATGTTAATTATGAGATTCATCAGGGTCAGCAATATTGGCAAGCCCCCCATTCGATCTTTTTAAAATGGAGGGCTGAATTTTCAAGTTTGAAATGCGTGGGAAGCAACTTGAAAGATGACTCCTTTCCGTGTATCGAAGGTTCGCACGCCCAGCCCTCACTGCCGCAAAACTACCAGCTTTACAGGTTGCCATCCAAACGATCTTCCCAAACAAGAAACTTGGAAAGTGAGGTAGGCCAGCAGCAGTCAATATTTATATTCGTTCATTTTGCCCCCTCCCCGAACAACGTTGGTCATGAATCATGTCGAGCTATGCCATGCCAAAATCGTTGGATCTTGGCAAGTGTAAAGTGCAGCTGGCTCTGCCTTATTCTTGGGCCCTAAAACTGTGACTAGAACCCGCGGCTTCGCCTTGGCGCGCCGCACGGCCGGGGAGACCTAAGCAGTTAGGGAGGGCGGACGGGCTCTTGAGTTTGTTCGATTTTCCCTTGTGGGCAAGCGGTTTCATATGATGATCCCGCTTGGGGGGAGACACCGTTCCCTGTTTTCGGCGGGGCATTTCTGCGCAGAGACGTCGCAGAGACGTCGGGGGCGCGAGTCGAAACCCCGGAGGCCCGGGACAGCGACGACATCTTCGGGGGCGTGGGGAAGTTCAACGTGGAAGCCGCTGCGATGAAGTGGGAGGTGGCCTGCCCGGGCCCAGGGTACGCGCCACTGGGTTTGTTTTTTGATGGAAATGAAGGGGGGGCGATTCCTTGTTTGGTTCAGTCTGCTTTGGGGACGTAACAAGTGGAACCCTTGTTTGGTGAAGTCTGAGGCTTGTGGTAGGCTCACAAAGGAAACATCCTTCAACCTGCAAAGCGGAAAGGCGATCGAGAGACCTGGAGCTCTTTTAGGCCGCTTTTCGGTTGGGCGAAGAAGGGCACACATTGGTCAAAAGGTGTCAGGCAGACCGTGTCCAGGGGGCTTCTGCCAGCTCTTTCCGCACCTGCAAGTCACAGTTCATGGGCCCTGCTGTTTCCATGCGGCGATTTAAGCAAGACTCGTTGGTTGACATCTTGAAGTTAGTTTCCTTTCGTTGGGTTTAGTGATGTTTTAGCCAGGGAACCCCAACATCGTTGAACATTGCCTTATGGCGCACCAACTCCAACAAACCGGCACCCCCAAATCACATGTTTTCCTTTGGCCTTGGTCCAAGGAGTTTGTCCAGAAGGCTCGGGCAGAACAAGCGGCGAAGCGCGAGAAGCTTGGCATCAAGGAGGAAGTCAAGGAGGAGATCAAGGAGGAGAAGGAGGAGGTGGGGATCCTTTTGTCTCACTCCCGGTTTCTCACTCTGTCACCCGTTTTGTGCCTGGCAAACTTTGATTCCCTCCCTTCATCGAAGCACATTTCATTCAGAAACCCACTTCCCCCCAACATTTCTTGGTTCAACAACCTGAGGAGGTCAATCCGGAAGACAGCGGCCGGAGATGGTTGACAAGTCGTCCCAAAGCGACATTTCGGGTTTGCCACGTGTGCTTCGTCGAGGCTTTCGTTTAAAGCGGGGGGACCTCGTGAGTTGCGATTGGCTTTTGTTGCACCCCACGAGGCGCATCGGGCGGGGGGGGGGGGGTGGGGGTCTTGTTCGCGAGGTGAAGAAGGCAAAGAAGGAGCCAAAGGCAGGGAAACCGGCAAGGGGCTTATCCAGCTGGAGCGCCGGATTGGGGTGCAACAAATTTCAGATTGTCACAATTCTGTTTTAAACCAATTTGCCAGATTGAATTTGCTTTGCTCAAACTCTAAGCTACATTTGCACTTGGTCTCTTCATCATGTCAGTGAATGAGCTTAAAAATGCGCGGGCGGTCAGCTCACTTTTTTGTTTTAGCCAATTGGAAGCACCAGGCTCGTCGCACAGTGGGTTCCAGGCCACTCGTTCCTGGGTTTGTGGTGCTGGACACAAACTCCGGCACATAGGCTGGCCTTTGACCAGCTTTTCCTTTGGTACTGCCAGGGAGCACGCTGGGCTGCCCCGAAAGACGACCGAACCGCATGTTCAGGGAGCCCTTAATTGGTGGTCCGGGTTCGGAGTGGTGGTTTGGGAATTTGAGGTCCTGGCTGTTGTGGAGTGTCAATGAGGAACCTCCAAACATGCCCAACCACCAATCCACATCGCCAAACCACCGGCCACCTGCGGCTTTCCGAGGCGAAGGCGTCCTACTTTGACGACGCCGGGGATGAGAAGTACAGCGCCTCGGCCCGTTTTTTGGACGACGCCGGTGTGGAATGCTCGAACTGGACCCCAGCCAAAGAAGCAAACAGCTCGATATGTGGAGGGTGGCCGGGTCCCGAGGTTGCCCTTTGGTGTCAAGCCTAGGTTCCCGTTGGGTCGGGGTGATGCTTGATGCGCAAGTGCGAGCTCGACGCTCGCGGGCACGTTTCCTCCAGACTTCCAGGCTTGCCGAAGGGGCCATAGGAGCCTCAAGGGGGCCAACGCGGGACATGTTTGCCATACCAACCTTCTCCCCTTCACGAGGAAAAGCGCCAGACCGGCAGCTGAACCTGGACGAGATCGAAGTAGAGGCGGGCACTGGGGCATCGCTCAAGTTAAACCTGACCCCTTGAAGCAGAAGGCAATGGAGCCCTTTGTTTTCTTTTACCTTTGCAGTCGGCCTTAAGGCTCCTCTCTGCAATTCAGACGTTTGAGGCTCGAAAAAAACGGGCCTGGCCCACGAGCTTGCAAATGAGCTCCCAGCGCAGACGGCCAAAACACCAACATTCGGAGCTGCCTCAAAGCCAAGATTTGCTGAGACCCCATTGCTGCCGCTGCCGGTAAACCGGATCCCGGACCTCCAAAAACTCTCAAGGTTCCCATGCCCCCCCCCCTCCCCATGCCAAGCACGAACAAGATACTCCAGCAGACCAACACTTACCTGCCCCAGTTTCGACCTTGTAATTGCTTCCACCAGAAAGAAATAAGTGCGGCCCCCCGCATTAATCAATATTGGGTCAAGGGTAAACAATATTTACTAATGGGGCAATTGGGGGTCGACCGGATTTCCTCTTCGGTTCTCGTCCAAATACGGTCCCCCCCCTTTCCCGGGCACGAAAACCGTCGAAATTGCAATTTCCGAGTACCGATTTTAAAGAACACTATTCAAGGTTGTTTTTGTTCGTTTTGCGGTTCAAAAGTACACGACAAATTATATTTGGAACTACATTAATGAACCATACTGACATTAGCAAAAGGGTGAATATCAAGTTTAGAGTTTAATTTAACACATGTGCTGGAATACCCCCAACTATGACTGGTGGCGGGATTGGCTCGAAATCGGCAGGTTCAGTATTTGTGTATTCTAACAGTTGTATTGGGGCATGCGAGGGTCTGGGAAAAACGATGTGCATTCATAAGGTGCATTATATAGTCAGGTACCCCCTGATTTGCTGCAGGAGGCGGGGCTGGAGCCGGGCCAGTTCCACAAGCCCACGGGTCGGTTCATGGCCAGCAGCCGCTTCAAGGGCGCCCGCCCTTCGGTTTTCGATTTCGGCGCGAGTGGAGTGGGGTGGGAGAGGGTCGCGGACGCGCTTTTGAAGTTTGGGCGGGAAGACGGAACCAAAATTCCAAAGGGAGGCCTCTTTGATCTCCGCATAGGTGAGGTTTGGAGTGTGTCACTCTACTTGGTGGCTTTTTGGCTGGGGCAGCCATTGATTTGTGGTTTGCATTGGCGGCTTGATGGGTGTCGAGCCCTTTCCTAAGTCAGGGCCTCGAAGGGAGTAGCGGCTGCTTGGAAGGCACGACCTCACACAAGGAACTTTGACAAATTTGAGGGCCAGATGCGAGATCCATCCCAATGCATGGAAGGGAGAGCGTAAACTGGCCCGAGCTTTTCCCAGGTGGGGATCAAGGTTCTGTCAGGCGTGCGTGTCTCCGAATTGGCCTTCTCGCTTGGCCCACTCGCGTTCAGGTTCCGATCGACTGTTTGACTCGGCAACCCAGGGTCTAAGTAGACTGCAGCCATTGAGGTCGAGGCTGTGACCACCCAATCTTTCCGCCCACCGGTCTTTGTAGGAACTACCCAGTTCCCCTGAGCAGGTTGTTGCTTCAATCGATGTGTCGCTATCTTAACCATTTATATGTTCGACCCCGCGGCAGAGCACGAGGTACATCCCGAAGAGCAGGGGGGTTCCTCAGAAACTCGTTTGGATGCCTGATGTCAGTCCCCTCCCCAACAGCGAATTTGGCCCAAGGGTTCCAAAGTTGTAAAGCCAACATGCAATAGGTTAGGCTAATACTTGGAGGGAGGCAACCTGCTCAGAGCTGAAAAGCTCTGCTCAGATTTCTGGCGCCTTGCGCCTTGCCTTTGCGCCGAGCCAAGGCAAGAACTGGGTCTTCAAGCTCGGGGAACTTGGCCTGGGCTACTACGAGGCCGGAGGGCGGAAGCTGGAGACTGGGAGCATAGGGACACCCCAAGGGCCAAAAGCGAAGCGCAAGACACGGGTGAATACGTGTTCCGCGGTTTTCCGGTTCCGTACCTGGCCCCGGAAGATATGATTTTAATTGAGAGGTCAGCTCAACTTTTGAGGATGCCACGCAAGTTGCCGCTACGGGCTTGGAAACAACACACACGGGGGGTGGAGGGTTTGTTTTTTTGCTGGTCCGCCTTGTCACGGTGGCAAACCAGTTGGGCCGACCCGCTTTGAGATGTTTTAAACCACCAAACTGTTTGAACAACTTATTGATTTGCCATATGGGTGTTGTCCAGCTCCATTTGGGACGCCTGTTTGCAAAAGTCAACCCCCCATGTAGTCAAGTCAAGCCACACCTTTTTCAAGCCAAACCATCCTTACTTAGTTGAGGTCCCAAGGGTACGGAGGATTTGTTGGAACAACAAGTCCGCGGCAGTGACAGGCTTCAGGGTTCCTGCTGCAAACATCGCCCAAGACCCATCTTTTCCAACCGGAAGGCCCCTCCCCTCATTTGTTAAAACTATGCACCTCGCAGCAACTCAAAGCCTTCAGATGCCCCCTTATGGCAGACATATTGTCACTTATGCTTCTTAGATTGCGGGTATATGCAAAGGCGCTTGGGCCAGATACGGGTTAGATACTATCAGGGATATGTGAACAGCAACGGTGGCTAGGGCACACCTCTGCAAACAGCGTCAACCTATGGATAAGAGATGATTTGAGCATCTAGGTGCAGTAGTTAAGGTCGAGGGCTGAATGCATACGCTTCATGGCCATGGGTAGGCCTCTTTGGTGACCGCTTGCCCGTTGCTAATCCATGTGGCCAAGGCATCATCAGAACTAAGGGATCAGATACATCCCCTTCGCATCAGCTGGGATGGATGACTTGTTCCCAAGTGCTGTGTGGCTCGAAGTGCGGTCGTTGATTCGCATCTCCGGTGCTTTTTCCCTCGAGCTGATGAGGTGTTTTTGTGCCCCAGCCCCCGAGCGCCAGGAAGTGCAGCCAAAGGGAGCAGCGAAGCCCAAGCCCAAGGCCAAGGAGCAACTCAAAGATTCTGACGGCAGAGGTGGGGGGAAGGGGGTGGGGGTAGGAATGCTGAGGCGTTTTTGTTTCTCCTTAAAAAAAAAAAAAACATGTTTCTTCTGTGTTGTTCGTGTTTTTTTTTGGGCGGTTGTTTTTTTGCGCCTTCGGCGTTCGGTTTGGTCTTGGTGCTGTGGGTGATTGTTTCCGTTCACCCCCTCGGAGGCTACGACGCCTACGACGAGCTCTTCCCCAGCTCCATGACAGGAGGCGCCATGATGACCACCCAGAGCGACGACAGCGACGAGGAAGAGGGCAACTTGACGGCGACGTCGGATTGGATCCAGTGCTTAGTTTGGTGAGTGAATTAGAGTGGTACCCATTGGGGTAAGAGTCATTGCTTGTTGGATTCTTAACTTTTTGGTTGAACGTGATGATCTTCCTACTCACCTGCAAAAAGTGGTCTACTTTCCGGGCTTCTTGCCATCAAGGCAAGAAGAAGAAGAAGAAGGGTGCCGACAAGAAGAAGGGCGTCAACGAGGACAGGCACCAACGGTTTTCATGAGAGGCTCGCCGAAAGCCAGCAAACATTTATGATGTTCACAGTGAGTCCGGCACAGCCTCCGGAGTCAAAAGGCCCCCAACTAGGCGATCCCTTGGATCGTTAAGCCTGGTTTTGGAATTGTTGCATTTTTAGCGAGACTCTTATCTGGTGAGCTGGCAACAACTGGAATAGGCGTTTTCATCCTTTCAGCAAAAGCCCACGAAGTTGAGTTTGTTTCTGGCCAGTCAGCCATTTCAGACGCCGAGAACAGCAAGTACATAAATAGGAACCTGGAGTGGCTGATGTAACGACCTTGTCTGAGTCTTGGCCATTTGGTAGCCCGGTAGCTTATGGCTTTGGAGGATGCTGGAAGGCATCCCGAGCAAACAGCCTTTTTCATCCAAGTTCATTTCCCTCAACGCGGCTCGGGCTAACATAAATTGTTGCTTTCGCCCACTTGCTTCTCAACACGGCACGAGGGGGCCGCGAGTCAAACTCATCAGAAGATGTGTCCGCGTGGTGGCATAGGCGCTGGGATGGCCCGCTTTGCGTTTGCATGTGTGTGTGTGTTGTTTGTGTGTGTGGGTGTTGTTTGTGTGTTTGTGTGTTTGTGCGTTTGTGTGTTTGTGTGTTTGTGTGTTTGTGTGTCTGTGTGTCTGTGTGTCTGTGTGTTTGTCTGTCTGTCTGTCTGTCTGTCTGTTTGTCTGTCTGTCTGCCTGCCTGCCTGCCTGCCTGCCTGCCTGCTGCTGTCTGTCTGTCTGTCTGTCTGTCTGTCTGTCTGTCTGTCTGTCTGTCTGTCCGTCTGTCTGTCTGTCTGTCTGTCTGTCTGTCTGTCTGTCTGTGTTTGTCTGTCTGTCTGTCTGTGTCTGTCTGTCTGTCTGGCTGGCTGGCTGGCTGTCTGTCTGCCTGCCTGCCTGCCTGCCTGCCTGTCTGTCTGTCTGTCTGTCTGTCTGTCTGTCTGTCTGTCTGTCTGTCTGTCTGTCTGTCTGTCTGTCTATGTGTCTGTCTATGTGTCTGTCTATGTGTCTGTCTGTGTGTCTGTCTGTGTGTCTGTCTGTGTGTCTGTCTGTGTGTCTGTCTGTGTGTCTGTCTGTGTGTCTGTCTGTGTGTCTGTGTGTCTGTCTGTGTCTGTGTGTGTGTCTGTGTGCCTGTCTGTGTGTTTGTCTGCGTGTCTGTCTCTGTGTGTCTGTGTCTGTGTCTGTGTCTGTGTCTGTGTCTGTGTCTGTGTCTGTGTCTGTGTCTGTGTCTGTGTCTGTGTCTGTGTCTGTGTCTGTGTCTGTGTCTGTGTCTGTGTCTGTCTTATTTTGAGACATGCTCTTGGCCTTCCGTTGCCGTACCCCAGAGGACAGCGTGGCTGCCAACAAGAAGAGCAGCGCGGCAGAGGCGAAGAAGAGGAAGATGAGCGAAAACCAGCAGTGGCAGAAGATTGACAACATGATCAAGAAGGGCAAGGTGTCCTCCATGGAATCCATGGAGCAGCAAGCCTCCAAGAAGTCCGCATCCTCTAGCTTCAGAGGTGAGAGGGTGAGCTGATCCGCGATGGAAAAGGCTCACTTGGCCAAAAGGGCCGTAGCTGCCACACATCGCCCCTCTTCCCACGGCCCGGACCTCGCAGCGGCGCTCGCTCGGGCGTGCGCCTGTTGGCGCCCAAAGTGTGGAGGTGCCTTCAGGAGGGGAAGAAGAAAAGAAGTGTCTTCATGCGCGCTTGCGTCTCGTGATTCCAGGGCGGCCTGGACATGTGGCCTGATAGGCAGCGAACAGCTGACCGGGGATAAAAGGAGCTGGGGACCCCTGGGTTCTTTGGGTTGCATTTTTACTGTAGGCTTTGGACACGGATCCCTGAGATTGAGACGCCCAGAAACTGGTGAGCTGCCGTCTCCTCTTTGTAAATACTCCACCCAAAGGGCCCTCAAAGGGGATACTTCGAGAATGCCGTTGGTGCTGCGCCACTCCGTTCGGCCTTTTTGCTTGCTGACCTCTGCGCTTTTTTCGGCTGGATCTGAGGAATCGATGACTTCAGGCCATCAAATAAAACAAGTTTGGCTTTTGGCTTCTTGCCTCCCAGGCCATACAAACCTTCCAGCTACCCTCCCCCGCCACTGACATGGAACTTGATTGGGTGGCATGCAACAAACGCTTTGCTTGACTTTTTTGGCGTCAAACCAGATCACATCAAGAGGAAGACATTCTGCCGGCCTGGCGGCCGCACGGGGCTGGATGTTTGGTCTGGTCTTGGCCCAGCCGGATGGTGGGGCCCTCAGCCGCGCTGCCCGTTGGCGGGATTCGGGAGAGGACTTGATGAACGACATTCGGCTGGAAAGTATTGGATGCCGATCTTCATCGTAGTCTTTGCAATGTATGTCCGGGAGCCAGCCACGCATTATCCGTGCAAAGCAGTATGTTGCCCCTTGAGCCGGCAAAGTTGCACGCCTTCTTGGGGGTAGGCTTCTCTGTGTTGGCCAAGGCCCGGCAAGTTCAGCTTTTGCAAGGAATTTCAGCAGGTAAACTCAGGCTTTGACCAAACCCAACTTCTAGCTTTCTTCCCGCGTCTTTGGAACAATCCTGAACAGACACTTGTGAAAACACCGGCTTTTCCCAGAGGCGCCGGATGCTCGGTTCAGCAAAAGGCGGCAACTTTCTTGCACCATACCTTAAGCTGCAACCGATTTCTGTGTATTCCGGAAGATGTGTCCCTGACTTTCTTTTTTGGTTCCATTGCCGGACAGCACTCGCCGCATTTTCTCCAAACATGGCGACAAAAGGATCGCCTCGTACTGGCTTGGTGCACTGGCACCAAGCGGGAGGGTAGCCCTGTGAGGCTTGCTCAGTGCACCGCACTGGCGCCAGCGGTCGGGCACCCAGCTGAGTCTCGTCTCAGCTTCGGAAGGCAGCTTTGTTTGCCGCAGACATTGTGTGAAGTGATGGCTGGCATGCGAACCGTGGTCTGAACATAATGTGTGTGTGGCGCTCTGGGGTTGGGCCAAGTTTTCGGGGTGATTTTCGGACGGGGGGCCACTTTCTGTGATACCACCAGGGGAGCAAGCTTTGGAGTGTCATAGTACGCAGATGGGAATCCTGGCGTGGTGGGCGTTTCATGAGTGAGGCGTTCAACACCAGGGCCTCTCAGCTTCCTGAATCCGACATGGATTCACAGATTGCAAGGGTTGGGCAAAAACAAGTCACATTTCAAAGTGGAGGTTGGTAGAACCACAGTTGGTCGCACATGTTTAAACAAGTTGGCCTCTTTCTGATCGATTGACCCAAGGGCCCAAAGGTCTGAGTTCTCCCAGTTTTGTGGGCAGTCTGAGTCCGCTGCTTGGCTTCAAGCGCGGCGAAACGCGCCCGGCGCCACATGGGCGGCGGAGCCGTGATGGTGATGTTGTATTCACCGAAGGGGCAGAGGTTTTGCTTTTTCTCAGCTCAAAAAATGGATGTTGATGTACATGTCCATATAGTTGGCGCGAGCAAGACCTGTTTTCGACAAGCGCGGGCTTGCAGGAAATCAGTTTGCCACTTAACCCTGACAGTTGCGGGCACAGAAACCAACAAAGCACATTCCAGCGGCGGCGAAGACGTCAGCGCGATGGCTTTTGCAATGCCGAAGAGCGGCTCGGCCGGGCTGGTGAGACATTGCGGGAGGGGTCGATACTTTCCCTTTTCAAGGTGTCGGTCTGCTGCATACTTTCGTGTTGGACCCTCTTAAAAGTGACCCTCCTCAACAGTTCCGACTTGTCATTTGGAGGCCTTTTAGAGCAGAAGGGCGGCGGGGGTTGGGTTGGGTTGGGGGGTCTGCGGTCTGAGCTTGGTCAGCATCGTCACTGCTACTAGTGTATTGTTTGTTTGTTTTTGTGTTCTCATTTATTTTTTTTTCCGGGGGGGACTTTCCACAATAGCGAACCCCAAAGCAGTCCCAGGATCCTGAATCAAGAAGATCGTTTCTACCTTGCGGGATCCAAACATGAATACTGCAGCCAAAGCTCTTTGTTGCACCTTCTGCCAAAATACGGGCGGCTGTGCAGTCCCATGGTGGCCTCTCATGCAGCCGCGTCGTGGGCGATTGCAGCGGGGCGGCGAATGAATGTGCACTAATCAGCAACATGAATGCAGACTAGGCAGCTTTGGAGGACACCTATGACTTGCACATGACCCCTTGTCAGGGCAATTGACTGTTGGAGGGTGGGTATGTTTGGAGGAAACATGTGACGCCAAAACCACACATGTCTAGTTGGGTGCTCTTTAGGAAGACCTCCCTTTAGAGTTTCCTTTTCTCATGAACAGTATTTTTATGCGAGTTTCGACAGCTGCCGACCCTCATGCTTTGCGAGAAGCACAACTGAGCTGTATGTAAACAAGCCAATACATCCAAAAGCAGCCTGATCTACATGGGCATCCTCTAAATCAGCTGGTAAAGATGATGTTTCAATTGGCCCAACTGCATCTTCTAAGGGGTCAGGGTTGTGCTTTTTCGGAGTTACCAGAGGCCCCATGTTCCACCCAGGTATGCACACCCTACCCTTGGAATGAAGTAGTCTGACCGTCGCACATTTATCTCTGGTTCTTTCTTTTCTGTCTGTCTGTCTTTCTTTCTTTCCTTCTTTCTTTCTTTCTATTTTTCTATCTTTCTATTTCTCTCTCTCTCTTTCTCTTTCTCTCTTTGTTGACCATGGATTTATTTTTTTATTTTTTTATTTTTTTGCGTTTTGTGTGCCTGCGCGTGGTGTGCATTCCTTCAGCGCTTGCAAGGCTCCTCTTTGGCGTCGGCCACCACGAAGGCGGCGCCGCCGCAGCCGCCGGGGCCGGTGGCCCAGGCGGGCCTCGGGCCTCGAAATTCGGTTCGGTCCGGGGGTTCGGTGGACTTCTTCGACTCTGACTCACTGATTTATATTTTTTTTGGCTATGTGGGGGTGTGGGTGTGGGTGTGGGGGGGTGTGGTGTTGGTTGCTTGGTTTGGCGTTTGGCTCACTGGAAATGATGGCAATTCCAAGGGAGTTTCTCTTTCTACCAGGCTCACTGGGTAACTGCACCTCTTGGATGGCTTGAGCATTTGCGGGCATGTAAATCGATCTGTTTCGTGTACAATCATTGATTACACCAACACCCTTGGGAGGAGGCCAGAAAGGTTTTGTGTTAGCCGGGGGCGAGGAGTTCCATGAGCAATGGCTCCAAGAACATATCATATCCCCCCCCCACCCAGGTCGACCATCCTTTTTTCTACCGAGCTGAGGACGTAGGATTTCATAATCTTACGGCCTCCAAATATCAAATGTGGAGCCTGGAAAGAGGGTTCCTTGAACGTCAAACTTGTCAGTTTGTTTGCTTAAAGTAAACTCCACAACATTTGAAGGAACATCCAGTGAGCAATGTTCACGTCACCACCCCATAAATGGGCCAGTTGCCTCGTCTTGCGTAGGCCCCGGCGCCGTCGGCGCCCGGGCTACTGCCGGTGGGGCGGGTCAAGTCGCGGGGGCCCCGGCGGGTTTTTGGCGACTTCTGCGATGGGCTGAGCTCGGTGACCCGGCGAGGCTGCTCCCTTCTCCGTGATTCCCGGGTTGCATGCTCGAACGGAGAGTTTGTAAGTGGCCTCCTAGGTTGGTGACGCCCGCGAGCTTTTGGGGCCAAAGGCAACGACATATATTCAAAGCAATCATAACTAATTTGGGCAACTAATGGCGGTTTCACACAGTGCGACCTCACCATGAGGACGACTTGCAGATTCCTTTGTTCGTGAATTATTGAACATAATTTGCCCGGATAAATCAACCAAGTCGCTAGGGGTGCAACCCCTTCAAAAGTGAAGAGTTCCCTCTAACATGGGTTCCCCCTATTGATCAAGGATGTGGCGCAGCAATCGCGCGCGTTTGTATTGATCACCCCTGGGTAGGCTCTCCCTCTTGTTAGTCCCTCTTGCAAGGGACTTGCCAGGGTACTCAGCGGCACGCTGGGAAGTTGGGGAGTCAGTTGCCACCCCCATGGTTCCCATTCCTCGGGTCCAAAAATGTTCGCCACTTGTTGGGGGCAGGTTCCGACTTTTGCTTGGCCAAGCCCTTCGTGAAGCGAGTCAACAAACTGAACCCCAAAGAGTATCCGTTTGCCACTCGAGTGCATTGCTTTCCTCGCCCAAGGCCGACCTTTGACTTGTTGTTTTCCAGTGTCCATTTTTGGCCGGTGGTCTGAAAAGCTTAACCTTTCATTCCCAGGTCCGCCTTCAAACCTGCAGTGTCCCTCTTCTTTCGCAGCGGGTACCCTTTTTGGGGTTGGTTTACAGGCAAACAGTGGGTATGCGGGTGTCCCCGAACACGACGCATTCCGAATGGAACTTCCCAGGGTTTGGGCTTTCGGTGACCTCCGGTTTCGTTCGCGCAGCGAAACGAGGCTGGAGGCGGCCATCGAGGCGGACCCCTTCGATGTGGCCAGCTGGGATGCGCGGCTCAGGGAAGCCATCCAGGCCATGGGATCTTCTGGCGCTTCGACCAGGGTCGATCCCGCGGGTTTGAACCACCATCCAAATGGAGGTGGTGGAAGTTTTAAAGGTGGTTTCCCCATGGCCCATTGAAGGGGGTGGTTTCAAAAGTCAGCTTTTTCGAAGCATGAGTTTGCTTTGAGCCTTGTATGCTTTCGGGTTGGCCCTGAAAAGGACCGTATGGGTTTCACTGCCTCCCTGAATACCCTTTCAGATGGTGATCCAAAATGAGTTGCGCCCCTCGCAGTGGCCTCTCCAAAGACCAGCGGAGGAATGGAGAAGGGATGGATGAGCCCCTACTTGTGCTTCAGTGAGAAGTTTTCACCCCAACTTGTTGCGGGGAACTAAACGACCACTCTGAACATGCTCTGTGATACCAAGGGCCCATTTCACACAACCGTGATCCAAAGGTTGACATGTTGTGGTGGATCAACTGGAACCTCGTTAATATTACTTTACATTCTGAGGTTCACGAAGTATGGGCCAGGATCTGAACATATTGTTTCTGTTTGTGGGCAAAAGCTACCAGTCAAGGGACACCAACAGAAAACCATTCGTGGATGGCATATTTTTTTTTAAGACTTCAGCCAAGCTTCGACTGAATCAGTTGGCGTTTGTTGATACAATGTTTCTATCCAACGAGTCTGGAGCGGGCCCTTACCTGGACAGAGTTACATCTTATGCTTCAGTCGTTTATAACCAAAATCCTGATTTTGTATTTACCTCTTTCCTAATGGGAACAGCATTTGTGGGTTATGTTACCGAATGGGGAGTTACAGTAGTTTCACAGCTATCATCTCCCATTGCATCTTCAATGGAATGGCTTCAGGGGGGACATCATGTTTAACATCCAACATTGAACAAGTTCTTTGTCTTGTGTGTTGAATTTTCATGTATTCTTTGCTGGTTTCTTCTTCGCAACGCTTTCAACCTACATTCTACCTTGTAATCATCCTCGCAGGAGTTCCACTAGTAAGGGCGTACGAAGAGTAGATGCCACTGGAAAGATATTAAGTAGTTGCTTGTCTAATTATTCTTTAAATTACCTCCGGGTGCTCTCCTTTCCCACGTCCAGATGATGCATTGGACGCATGCAGCAATAACGCGTATGTAGTAGTGACAACAAATGTCTGAATCAGTTGCTTGTTGTTGTTACGTTGAATCATGTCCACAACAGTCAGCAATCAAACAAAAACGTACATGGTGACAACATGACTGAATTAGGTGTCTTTGTTGCATGGAGCAATCTAGATGTATCATGGCTTAGTCATGTTATTGCTTTCTTGCTGGCCAGCAATGATGAGCTTGCTCGATTGTTGGTAGTTGTTGCTTTTTACTTTGTCTACCCACGCCAGCAAAAAAATCCATGCGTTGGTCCCATTTATTATTATGAGACGCACCCAAGTTTCAAATTCCATGCGGACCAAGATCCATACAACTTTTGAACATAGTCGGCTATCCAATTCCTCCACGAGCCAGCAATAAAACGAACTTGTTGCTCGAGTTTTGGAAGTTTGTTTGTTTTTGTGTGTTCGTCTGTTTGCTTTGGCTTTCGTAGGGGGGCCTTGAGTTGCGGCAGGACGGCAAGGCGGAGGCGGTCTTCGAGCGGGCTGTGAAGCAGCTCCCCTACGCCGCCCGAATTTGGGCCGCCTATGCGGAATGGAGCGAGATGCAGGAGGGTAGCCATGGCTTCACGGAGACACAAACCTGGTTTGATGCTAGGCCCTGCAGATGGGGTTCTCAGTAAATCGACTGTTCAACCCTTTCTTTGGCTTTACATGTTTGTTCTGTGTTTACTGTCGGCCCCATAAAGTTAACCTTTGTTTCAAGGTGCTGGTTGTCACCGGGTTTGCCAGATTGTGGCGAGGCTTGTTTTTGAACCCATACGAGCCCGCCGTCAAATGACTCGAGTGCCGCTCATTTGGCGATTAATTTCACCCTCAAACCTGGCGTTGGACAAACAACTCCATGTTTTCAAGGATCGAGCCAACTAGACACTACCCTATTTTTCATTGGGTTGGCTCGGAACCATCGACCCCTCCTCCCACAGTCATGGCACCGGACAAGGGGTTCCTTGAATCGGAAATTGATCTTACGGTACGCTTTTAGAGGTGCCTTCCGCTAGTGGCAGGGAAGGTAAACAAGCTCCAGCCATTGGTTGATTTTGGTTAGATGGTTGGTTGGTTGGTTGGTTGGTTGCTTGCTTGCTTGCTTGCTTGCTTGCTTGGTTGGCGGGTTGGCTTGGTTGGTTGACCGGCTGGTTGGTTAGATGGCTTGTTGGTTGGCTGGTCGTTTTGCTTGGTTGGTTGCAGACGCCCGGCTTCCAGCCGATCAGTTGCCAGGACTCTGCGGCGGCGCTGGGGGTGTACAGCCGCTGTTTGCAGCAGGTGTCGCTTGGCCCATGAAAGTCACCGGGGGCTGGGGGATGGGCATCGAACACAGCTCGTTGGCGGGAAACAACTGGTTCGGAAAGCAACTTATTAGGTATCTAAAGGAGGCTTCTTAGGCATCGAGCAAAAACTTGTTGCCATTCCGGGGGAGGGGGGGGGGAGCCGAGTGATTGCGGGCTGAATGAAGCGATTTTTGGTATGGGCTTCTGAGCGGGGTGAAAACGGTTGTGAGGTTTTTTTTCAGGGTTTCTCTGAGCGAGGCGACCAAACAAGATCAGGTGAGACTTCCAACAGCAAGCAACCCTTGGACCTGAACCCTTTGGAAAGACAGCTCCTTACCGCCAGGCACCCAATCTGGCGACTGCTTCGAACCCTCCGTGGTCCTTCTGTGCAACTCCTCCCCTTTCATTCCGGGTCGCTTTTTGACAGGGGTGGTGGTGACTTGTGCTGTTCATGTCCCTTTTCAAGTGCCCCAACTGATTCTTTGTGGGTCATTGCCATCCTGCGCTGAATTGTATCCTTGAGAAAAACTGAGAAACAAATGGGAGGGTTCCTGAAGCCAAATATGGACGTGTCAGGGTTGACGCCTTATTCTCCACCCATTCCCGTTCTGAACGGGATGTTTGAGAGGAATTGGGAGGTGGCGAGATCGCCTCAGAACATCACCCCACTCAACTTTGTTTTTTCTTTCCAAAGGGGGCGGAATCAACTCAAGTCTGGGCCTACCCGAGGCCCAACATGGACCTGTGGCTCTCCTTCCTCAACTTCTCCAAGCGCCACCAGACCTTGGAGGAGGTGCTCAGGTCCTACGGCCGCGCGGTGGACCTGCTGGGCAGCGACTGGCGCGCGCCACGGCCAGGAAAAACCCGGCTGTGCGGTGCTTCAAGGGGCCAACTACGTCAGGACCAGAGGGCTAAGACCAACGCCTTCTGAGTCAAGTAGAATCAAAGGTCAGGGGAGTTTGTTCGCCGCTCCACGGGTTTCAGGGGCAGGTTGCTTCGGCTTGGTGCCTTGGGTTGGTTTTTTAAGAAAACCGAACAGCCCCTCTGCAACCAAAGCGCCGGCGCTGGGCCAAGCCACCAGGTGATCTCTTTGTGCCCCCCCCCCCCCCCCACGCTCCCCAGGTTGCTGAGGCACGCACAAAAAAGAAAAGGCTGAATCTACATGAGGCGCCTACCTTAAAAAGTCAGGGCCGCCGAAGTTACCCAACGGAAAACGTACAGGCTTGGTTGACGTCTTACCCAAAGAAGTAAGCTGAAACCTACCTTGGGTTTAACAAACTGGAGCCCTGTTCAGCACTGGTATGTCTTCTTCGTGTAATGAAAGGGATTGCTTAGAACTGGCACTCGTCCGTTGAACGAATGCACACATGCAATCTGCGTGCCACTGTACCTGTTTTGATGCTGTTCCTTGATGATAGGAAGCCGGCTAAGTGTGAGTGGGCGCTGTGGTGCTTGGATGTGTTGAATGCTTTGCTCTGAGTTGTGCTCCAGGGTAAAAAGTTTAGACGCAGGGGTCTGACCATCTTAGTTGCCCAAAGCCAGCCTTTTTAAGCGTGTGACCTTGGAAAGGTTAACCTTTCTCCCGTCCCAGTTTTGCTACTTGATGGAGCTGCAGGCATCGCCGATTTGGTCGGACTACCTGGCGCTGCTGAAGCATGCCTACAATGTGCAGCAAAAGAAGGAGCGTGCCCTCGCCCGAACTCGGAGAGCAGCAAGATGCGCGAGAAAGGGTGATGCTGGGTGATGGGAAGCCAGGGCAATCGAAAGCGGGGTGTTGGGGGAAGGCAAATGCAACGCCGAAAAAAAAGAAACACCGTGGAGTCAGCCAAATGCTCGGACAGTCGTACTGTGGGGATAGGAGGGCAACATATTGTCATGTCATCAAGGCGACTTGCCCTCTGGCTCAGCCAGGGGAGTGTCGATTGCCCAACAGTTGCAGATAACCAACTGCAAGCCACGGGGCAAGACAAAGAATCGTGTTTACTTTTGTTGCGCGTTCCGAGGAGCAATTGGCAGGTCCATCTTATTCCCCAACAGCACCGCTTAGATGGGTGTGAGGCGGCCGTTCTGTAGCTCCGAGGCGACTCTTTGGGCTGAATATTTTTCTTCTCTGTGGTTCCTTCCAAGGCTGCACGGCATGAACCTCCGGCAAACCCTGGCATATTTTTCCTTCACGTCAATGGACCCTCCCCCGCAAAATTGTGCCACACCAACAACCATGACAAGAGAGCAACCAGCAGGCAATGCTAGCAAACCACAAAGAATCTCACGAGAGAATGCCAGAGAGAGCGGCCGAGCCTTCCCAAATCCAACGTTTTCAGCTGCTTCAGCCGTGCAGGAAAACCCGGACGCCGAGCTCCAGGGCAAGCTGCTGGCGGAGGACCCCAACCCCATCGACACGGCCCGGCGCACGCTGAAGAAGGAGCTCAAGCAGAAACAGGCGCGCAGCGGCCACCCCAAACACGCAGAGTGTCTGGAGTGTCTGTGGTAAATGGCCGTTGTTAGTGGCAAACAATCAAGCGCAACACTAGTAAGGGGGTCCACATCCATTGAGGGATGGTTTGGCTTTTTCCCTGGCCGTGCGAGAAATGGGATTGTTTACATGTAAGGTTCACAAAATCAGCACCAAGCAAATCAGTCTTGGCTGTTGGTCAAAGAGCTGAGGAAGGGAAGCAAGGGTGAGGGACGAAAGAAAGCAACATGTACTGGCAACAGTCAACACATGTCAAGACACACCTACTCAAGCCAAAAATCAGCAAGGAAGCGTCAGCACACACACACACACACACCAACCAGCCAACCAGCCGACCGACCGACCTTTGACACTTTTTGAATCGTGATGGAAACTAAATGGGCTTGTCTCAAAATAGGGGTACCCCCAAAGCGCCAAAGGGTACCCTCACTATCTGAGAATCTGACTAGGAAACCCGACTGCTCCCCGCCAGCCGTGCGTCGACACAGGAGGAGACCGGCCGCGCCTCGGCCGACATCTCCGACGCGGAATTCCTGCGGGTCTCAGACGTGCTGAAGCGGCTTGGCCTTTGATTCGGAGGATCCCTGTGGTGTTTGGATGTGAAAGGAAACCAGGGAAGAAACCAACCGCCCTTCAATGTTAAACTTCCCGGAAGCTACAGTTGCAAACCATTGGTTGACTTTCAGCCCCACAAGAGCTATCGGTTGCAAGCTCGAGGCCTTGTTTCAAGCTTCAATGCTGAAGAGTCCAAGCTAATTTGAAGTGGACCCAAGCGAGCCCCAAAGAGCATATGGAAAGGCCGAAGCCATCTAGGAGACTTTCCACTTTAACCACTACCACATGACATGTATATATTCCAGCATGTTTTCCGGGTCAAGGCCACTGTGTAGCTTACTTGTGGACCAGGCGAGGGTGCTTTCTTGTTTGTCAGGCTTGCTTGCTTGCCTGCTTGGCCTAGCATGTTTGTTTTGGGCCAAGGATCGACCAGGAGTTCATCCGGAAAGTCTTCCAGAGGTGTGCTGGGGCTTCTCACAGCACCATGGATAAGCTGTGGGTGGGCTACGAGCAGTTTGAGAAGTCCCAGGCAAGTTCCTACAGCCAGCACCAGTGGGGTTTGGCCCGAGCGAGCAGCAGAAGTTCGTGTTGGGGTTTGCTGAGCATGGGCACGCGACTCAGCGTGGAAGTTGCTGACTGGCTTGGAAACTGCACATGGCTCACCCCACAGGCGCTTCAGAAGCCCATGATGTGTGGCTTCCCTTTTGAGGAAGCTCTACTTACCAGGGTGGGCCCCCGTGTTGTTTCTTCCAGGCCCCCCTTGGCTGTCGTCCGGCGGCGCGGGGGGGAAATTTTTGAGCGCGGAGCCTCCGAGCGCAGGGGAACCCAGCCCTGGCGGCCAAGTACATGTCCGAGCACATGCCTCGCTATGTGAGAGGCAAGGCCGCCTACAAGGCGCAGAACGGGGGGGATCGGGGGGGGGAGGGATGTTGGCATGGACTTGTTTTGCAAGCCCCACACCCTTTAGAGTCAATACTGGAGAGAGGGTGCTTGCAAAATGGACACTCAGCTAAACAAGGTGGTTGTCCATCGAGTTTCTGAATCCACCTCGGGCGATGTCCAAGGCCTCTTTTGTTCGGCGTTTCCCACAAATGATGGGTTGCTTCAGCGCGGCGTCCCAGGGCACCTCCGCTGTAATTTCCCTTGACCCTGCTTAAGAAGTCGAAGGCGCAGCGTGCAGGCCTTCAATTTCGCAGTGGACTTCCAGACACTCTGCCCGCAACCACCTCAAAACATGTGCGGGTTTCCCGGGTCTCAAAATGGATCACCCAAGTTTGTGCCAACATGGGCATCAGAGACCCTCCCCCCCAAAGCAAATTGGGTGGTTCTCCTCTGTCTTGGTGTCCCTTTAAAAATCGACCACAGGAGGGTGGCCGCAAAAGCTCACTTCCTGAGTTCATGAACTTCAAACTTTTTGGGAGGACCATTTTAGCGGTACAGAACAAGTTTCTTTTTTTTTGGGGCCATCCACTTGGCCAGTGAGAAATGGAGCCACGCCTCCCTGCAGTTTGGGGGGAGGAGTTCAGCCAGCTGGGCGCCGGCATTGACTACTACGCCGTGGCGGTGCCGCTGGCGCCGAAGACGGCGGCGGAGCAGAAGAAGCAGCCGCTAGGAGCGAGATGGCTTGGGCGCCCGACAAGCTACTTAGGAGATGGCGCGGAGAGGCAGAGAGCGAGAGAGAGATCACTTTCTAGAGGAATGAATCTCCTTTGAGGCGAAAGGACGTCTTTTGTTCCCTTGGGTTCTGTGGTAGTCGGGCAGGGAGGGGGCGTGTGCTTGGTTTTAGGTGCCGTGTGGAGGCACCCCAGATTTTGATTTCTCGAATCTGCCCGACAAAGGGATAAGCGTTCTCCCAGAAACTGACTGCTTCTGTTCTAGGCCAAACCAGGTGTTTAGAAGACAACAAGTCAGCCCCACTTGAAGAGGGACCAGGGTGATGGCACGACTTGCTGTTCGCAGTGTTTATGCTCATTTGGGGGGTCTTTTCCCCATTTGGGTTTAGAGGCAAAGTCGTGATTGGTTGGGCTAAAGTGTTAACCGCAGGTGGTCGCTTGTCTTGACTCTTTGTAAGTGTCCACTTGGGCCACCATTTTGGCTCAAGTGGGCACTTCCCTTCTGTCTTGGAATCTGAAACTTCTCATTCCCCTCCTATCAAAGCCATGTACGCCCCCGCCTATGCTGGTGCCGCGGTTGCAGAGGCTAAGGCGAAGGCAAAGGCATCCATGGCGAAGTACCTGGCAAGCCTTGTGAAAAAGGAGGAAGAAGGTTGGACCGTCCTGGCGGCTGAGGTCCCTCAGGCACCGGACGAACGGTTCTTCTCCAGCGCCGACGAGCTGGAGCAAGCCCCACTCATCCCAGCCAAGCGTAAGGCCGAGGACGAGCTGATGGCGGACTCCTCCCCTGGGGTGGCGCAGGTGCCGAAGGCCCTGACACGCCCCCCAGGGGCGTTCCTGGAGCTTCTCGACCCTCCAGAGCCGGATGTTCCCATGGAGGAACTCCTGGCGGAAGACGAGGAGGAGCCCCCGATGGAGGAACCCCTGGCGGAAGATGAGGTGGACCCCCCGATGTCCGACACCAAGTGGCAGGGACGCCAGGACCTGATGGAAAAGGCCAGGGCGCAGGCGTCCTCGGAGGGGGATGAGGACCCCGCAGCCCCCCCGCCAGGGGGAAGCGTCTTCACCAAGGCCCTCAAAGTCTCTGAGGGCCTTTACCAATTCAGTGCGGACCAGATGGCGGGCGACTTCCCGTGTTTTGATGCGACCACGGCCACCAGGCTCCGCCGACTGCAGGCCAAGGATGTCCAGCGGCTCCTGAGAGGCTTTGAGGGCCCCCAACTCAAGCAGGGGGGCCTGGAGCGCGTGGTGGAGGCGTTCTACATCGCCAAGATGAAGTATGAGCATGAGGCCCTGCTCAGCACCCCGGGACAGAAGGTTGGCAAGCGCGCTGGCCTGGGGTATGGGGGCCTGGAGAACCGCCCCCTGGGTAAGGAGCCCACATCCTGGATCTGCCCCTGCTGCACCATGCCCTGGGTGAAGAAGGGCGCCAGGAAGTGTATGGGGTGCGGCAAAAAGACGGAGCCCATCGACACGGCGTCCAACTTGGCCACCCTGGAAATGGCGGGCACGCACTGGCAGCTGACAGTGGATGACCAGGGCAATGCGGTCTGGACGGCGGCCCGGTCCGCAGGTGCCGATGGCCCTGATACGGACCGGGCCCGCGACCTCAAGCTCAGCGCCTCGGTGGATGTCAGCGAGCTGGCCACCGACCCGATGGCATGCGAGAACCTGGACCAGGCCAGCTTCTCGGATTTTGTCCCCTCCTCGGTCCGGGCGGTGATCAGGAACTGCCCCATGGAGCTGGACGAGGATTTCCTGACGGCCCCAATGGGGGAAAGGCCCCCGTTGCCGGGCGACAAGGAAGAGGGCCAGGAGTGCAGGGCCTTCCACCCGTCGGCAGTGAAGGCCTTCAAAATCCAGACCCGGCTCAACGCCACCACCATCGCCCAGGAGGAGGCCAAGAAGGCAGACCAGGTGGCAGCGGTGGAGCGATCCGCGGCGGTCCTCCACGAGCTTCAAGGAGGGGCCATCGATGGAGGAGGCGATGGGGGCCAACTCCTCAAGAATTTGGACTTGGACCTCTTCCGCGAGAAACTGCTGGATAAGCTGGGCGCGGACTGGGGGAGGCCCACACCGGAGCTCCTCCAGGCCCAGACCACTGCGGAAGAGGCGAAGGCAAAGCACCAGGCCAGACAAGCGAAGGGCGCCCTCGAGACCAGAATGCTCGAGCCCATCAAGCCTCCATTCAGTGCGTGGCCTAGCGAGGTCCGAGTTGCCATTGAGACAGGGGTCTTTGAGCCGACCACGGCATGGAGGGATTTCAGCATGGACGACCTCACGTCCCTCACGGACTCTTACCTCGAAGCCAAGGCGGTCATCTCGCTGGGTAGGAACCCCTTTCCGGCGGCCCTCCTGGCAGATCTGCCGGATCTGGCGGGGATCCCCATTCCAAAGGCGGGGGGCTCTGGTGCGGCGCGCCCAGGTGCCGAGGGCCCTGACAGGCAGCCCACCATCCCCCCAGCTTCGGGCTCTGGTGCGACGAGCTCAGGTGCCGAGGGCCCTGACAAGCCGTCCGCCACCCCGGGGGGCCTGGACACCCAGGACCCGGAGGTGCAGCTCGCGGTCCTGCGCTGGATGATGAGCAAGCGTGTCGGAGAGGTCCGCATCTTTGCGGGCCGCTGGGTCCGACGACCGGGGCCCGTACACGTCCCGGACTGGGCCAACAACCTCACCAAGGTGAATCCGGAGGCGCTGGAAAAGGGTACGCATCCCAGGAACCACCAGGCGGGTGGACTCCCATGGGCCAGGTACTCCGTTGAGGAGCTGAACCAGCAGGCCAAGGCGGGGGACCGACCATACCCCGAGGACCTGCGATCCATCTTCTGCGGGGTCTGGGCGGCCCCCCACGATCCGGAGGAGGACTTCCACTGGGCGCGCCAGATCTCGTCCTGGACACTCCCCGGCTTGCTGGGGATGTTTGGTCACAGCTTCACTCTGCGCCAGCTCTGGGGAGTCTGGGAGTCCCTGCCATTGCTTCAGGGCCCTAGACAGCGGGGCCCGAAGAACAAGGCCCAGAATCAGATCCGCCTGGAAGGCTGGGAGACCCTGAAGGAAGATGCTCGGTGCTTCCTGAAGGAGGAGGGCCTTCCGCTTCCGCAGACAGGACCGGAGTGGCGCCTGGTCTACCGGGCCATGGGCAAGGTCCTTGCGGCCCGGGCCTTCCTCACGGACACCCCGGCGGAGGTAATGCAGCTCCCGGTCCAGGACGTGGCGGACTCCAAGGAACAGATGATCCTCCGGGCGGTATGTGATGAGCGCATATCTGTCCCGGTGGAGAGTCTCCAGCAGTTCCCAGAGGTGTACCAGGCCCTCATGGACCGCATTGGAGGCCCGGGGGCCCTGGCGGAGGTGAAAGTCAACTGGCGCTGCAACACGAAGCAGTGGTGGGTCGGCGCAGTCCCCGACTCAGTGGCCCCCTCCATCTACCGCAAGCTCGGCTACACCAACGACATGATCAAGCTGATGGGCCTGGACCCCTCCGCCCCCGGGTGCCGGACAGGTGCCGATGGCCCTGACATCCGCCCCAGGGGAGGAGAGGGCGATGAGGGGATCGTCTACCCCCCCATCACATCGGACAACGTCCACGGCGTGGTGGGCAAGGATTACAAGAAGAAGAACTTCTCGGCAGAGACGAAGCACGTCTTCTGGGCGCACATGGAGTGCGGCCTGGTTCTGAGCTCAGTCACCCCATGGGAGCTCATCCCCAAGACGAAGGGGGAGACCCGGGGGGGCTATATGTGCAAGTACTGCAAGGGGTACTGGCGCGCCGGGGGAGGGGGCACTCGCCTCCTCCAGATCCGGGCCGGCAAGGCCATCCTTCAGCTGGTGCTGGACGAGCCGCCCGATGGACTGTACAACCGCTGGGTCAAGGAACGGCTGGAGTTCTACCGCCGGGTAGAGCCGTCTGCCCCGCTGCGGGATGTCTCCGTGGTGGACCAGAAAGTCCCACGGTTTAGGTTCAGCCACGTCACCCAGACCGGCCATGTTTCAGATGCCATCTGGGAGCTGATTCTCCGGAACCCGGAGGCGGCGGCGCTCAAGCGCATTGACGACATTGCCAAGGGGGCCGTGTGATCATGCAGCACTGCGGCCATCCGGAACGGACTCGCAGGGCACCCCGGGGGAGGACAGCTGCCGATGGCGCTGATATCCCCCCCGGGCACAGCACAGGCCTTGACCTGTACCAGGCGAGAAAAATGGGCGCGCTTGGGCTGGTCCGGAGTGCGCCTGGGCTCCCCCCCTCGTTTGGTTTTTCCCTTTCCGTGGAGGCTCCCCGGGTCCCCCCCCCCCCGTTTTCGGGTTTGGCTTTCCGGGGTTTTGGGGCCCCCCCTGTTGTTGGGTTGGGGTTGGCGCCTAGGGATTTGGCTCCGGGCTCGAGTGGATCATGATGATGTGGAGGCCCCGCCTCCCTTCCCCGTTTGGAACGACCTTCCTAGGGGTACCAACCGCGGTCCAGTTGATTTTGCATGACCTTGGATTTGCACCAGTGCAGTCGGACGGGGAAATCCTCGTGGCGTGCTGCCTGGAATGGGTCAAAAAGGACCAGGTTGCCAACCCGGATGCGGTGGTCTTCGACCCGCGACCGTGGACACGAATCGTGGGGATGGCACCCGACGATAACCATGTCCTGGTGGCCTCGGACACCTACAACTTGATCCTCGCAAGGATACTCGGCTCCCAACCACAACCGCTGGAGGAGGCGGATTTGGAGCTCGCTACTAAGACCCTGCAGCAACTTCTGTTTCGTGCGGCAGGCGCTAGACAATCGTACACCTATTCTCCACTGGAAATGGAACAGGCCATCCGGGACCGTGAGGAGTGGATCCTCTCCGGATCGATTGAGGCCCCGGATGTCCTGGCAGTGGCCAACAAGTGGCGGCATTGGAAACCAGGGAAGATCAAAACCCAACTGCCGACATCCCAACGAGCGTTGGAACAGCACTTGAGGGCCAGGTGGCTGGAACGCCTCCTGGGCTACTTCATTCCCTTCCGCCACCAGATCCCCTACATGCACCAGGTGATGGGGGCCAAGGAGCTGGAGGAGTTCGGCCACCTGTTCGGAGATGCCCGTTTCCGGACCATCCGAGCACATTGCTTGGCCTATGAGGGCATGCGCAAGATCGGCTTCCAGAACCTCCCCTGGACGGCCGGGGACGTACGGCACCTCATGAACCAGGCGGTCACGCTGGAGGTCACCCCGGCGAAGCTCCAGAAGTGGTGGGGCACTTTAAAGTGGCTCTCCATTAAACTCGGCATGCTCAACGTTGACGAACACAAACAGCTCCTGGCGAAGCGAAAAGCCATCCAAGAGACATTGGTGGACACCCAGGTCAAGCCACAGCGTAAAGCGGTGGTTCCGACCCGGGCGATTGTTTGGGCCCTGGAACAAGGGGCGGAAGGGGGCCCCTCGGAGAACCGGGTCCCGGAATTGACCAAAGCAGTAGACAGGTACATCATGGCGATGGCCAGGTTCAACCTAGCCTGCAGTGCGCGCTTCAACGACGTGCAGCACACCTCGCCGCAGACGGTCAGGTCCACGAGCAACACCCTGGAGCTGCTCGCCTGGCAGACAAAGACCACGTCGGCAGTGGCCATCAAACGGAACCCGGTCCCGCTCATCGCCCCATTATTCTCTTTCTCGGGAGTCAGATGGTGGATCCCCTTGGAAAAGTGGTGGAAGAGATTCAGGGCCTCGGAGGAGTTTCGCGAGATGGACTACCTGATCCCCACGATCAATAAGGACAGGACGGGTTTCATCCCCCGCCCAGGCACCCCAGACAGGTCCCTGAGGTGGCTCAAAGACGCCTTGGGGAAGCAGGGCGCGCCAGCCAAGGATGTGGCGGAACTATCGTGGTACTCCTTCCGGGTCTTCATGCCGGATTGTGCATTCCAGGCTCACATACCGAGGGACCAACGCCAGTACCTGGGGAACTGGTTCAAGGAATCCACGGCGGATGTTTACACCCGGGAGAAGCGACACGTGGTGTGCTCCATCTGGGACCAGGTTCTCCAGAAGCTCCCGTCCATGCAACTCGAGGCAGGAAGGGCGGTCCGAGTCGACCTCGGACATGAGGACTGGGCGGACAAGGTGGAGTGCCCTGCCTCACCAAAGGCCTTGTTCAAGGAAGTCCCGGACACACCGCCCTCACATGCCAGCTGGGATGTGATCCCCGCCGACAAGCCGGCCATCACCAAGGTGGCTGCAGATGAGGTGCCTCCGCCTCGGGGTCCACTGACGGTGATTGCCACCACGGCCCGAAAGGGTCCCACCAAAGCCTACAGCATGCACCTACTGGACACGGATGGCGTCACAGTGGGGTGTGGCTGGAGGCCGGGGCCGCCCAAGATCTCGGAGCTGGCGGAGCAGGACTTCCATGCTGAACCGGAGATGTACCTAGGATGCACCAGATGTTTCCGGCACTTCACCTTCCCGAACACGTGGATGGCCGTGGAGCCCTATGCAGCACAGGACTCCGAGGCCTCCATCTCCCTCTCCTCGGACACTGACGAGAGCGTGGACACTCAGTCCGACAAGGAGGCGATCGTCCTCCCGGAAATTGAGTGAGGGGGGATAGAGCAGGTGCCGAGGGCCCTGACACTCTTCCCCCCGTGCCTCCAGGCAAGGCGGCAGGGGGAGGGCGCAGGTGCCGAGGGCCCTGAGACGCCCTCCCAGGCACCCCCCAGGGTCCGCAGCAGGGCAGTTGCACGCACAGGTGCCGAGGGCCCTGAGATGCGGCAGCGGGACCCCACGGCATACGGGGAAGGAGGACCCCCCCAACGACCAGCTCGTCCGTTGGTATTGGCAGCTGATGCGATCCGTCCGTTGGGAGTGGCATCAATCCTACTCCCATCAGCTGCTGAGGGGAGCTGCCCAGTGGAACTGGGCAATCCTCCCATTTTGGCACTAACCCTTATGCGGCAAAAAGGAGGCACCGTTTTGCGAATAAGGCCTCAGTAGCACCTGAGTGGTGCTTCAAAGAGTCTGGGCTAAAGTGTTAACCGCAGGTGGTCGCTTGTCTTGACTCTTTGTAAGTGTCCACTTGGGCCACCATTTTGGCTCAAGTGGGCACTTCCCTTCTGTCTTGGAATCTGAAACCCCGCCCACCCACACCATGGCGGCGACGCCGGATGAGTTGGTGGCACCACCACAGGAGGTTCCCGATGCGTACACGGACGCAGTGGCTAAACTCCAC
The DNA here is from genome assembly GCA_963377175.1 of Effrenium voratum. NCBI lineage: Eukaryota > Dinophyceae > Suessiales > Symbiodiniaceae > Effrenium > Effrenium voratum. Next base: position 97,910 of record CAUJNA010003845.1, on the reverse strand, counting down.
AAGACCGCCAGGAACCTCATGGTCCTCAAGGGCATCCCGTGGTTCATCCAAGCGACGCTGTCTGATGAGGGCTTTGTCTCGATGGAGGACCTCGCGACCCGGTGGGACTCGCCCGACCGGGCAAGGGAGACGGCGCCGAGGGAGTTGGGCTTCGCCCCCAACAACAACCGCTACACGGATGTGACCTCCCGGCTGATCGCGGCCCGTATGTTCCAGGTGGTTCACGCGGCTCAACGATCCATGGGAGTGGGGGCACATGCAACATCGGGACCCGGGCCGCACACGCCCGGGGACACTGCCCCGAATCTCACGGTCTCGTGCGAACGGGGACAGCTGGAGAGGGTTTGGGAGGAGAAGACCAAACTCACCAAACCCAAGTTGGCCCTGCAAGGAAGCGACCAGCTGATGAAGCGCCAGTTCAAACTCTGCGCTGGAGGCGAGATCGGCTTCATCCCCATGAAATACCTGGTAAGCGCACTCCCGGAACCAGGAGAACGGCCATGGAAGACCGCCAAGAAGACCACGGTCGATGGCTGGGACCGGGAGGACGAGGTGGAAGAGCGGGGCGAGCCGAAAACTCGCCACCAGCTCGAGAGGATGCACGCGGTGTTCCGGAACACCCTCCTCATGTGCGTCCTATCGTTTCCACAGTTCGGCCAGTTCGACATCACCCGAGAGGACCTGGAGAGCTGGTACGAGTGGTTCTATGGGGAGGACATCGGGGGCCGTTTTCCCCCTCCCGAGGACCACGTCCTGGCAATTGCCGAACGCAATGCATGGCGGAAGATTCACGAGCAGATGCATGAGGGCAGCACCCTCAAGGCGGCCATGCTGTCGGTAAGGCAGGACACATTGTTTTGGACACGTGAGGTCTATGAGAAGATCAGGACCTTCTCCAGGGGCCGCCCACAGACCAGGACATCCATGGACTACGCACCACCCCAGAAGGGCAAGAACAAGTCCAGGGCAAGGGGAAGTCCAGGGGCAAGCCTGGGAGCAAAGGGAAAGGTAAGCCCCCCCAGCCGAACAATCAGGCTTCCAGGGGCAGTAACAAGCAGGCGGCCACCGATCCGAAAGGGAACCAGTTCTGTAACAACTGGATGCGCGGGCGCTGCCCGGGCAACTGCGGACGCACGCACAAGTGCAACCTCATCCTGGCGACGGGCCGCATCTGCCTGGGAGACCACCTCCCGCAGGACTGCCCGGGTTGACTAGGGGCTCGGACCCCGACCCCCTGGGAGGCCTCAGGTGCCGAGGGCCCTGATAGGTCCGGGGGGGCGAGAGGGGGCGAAAACGCCCCAAGCAGGCACATGAGCCCCCTCCTGCAGGTGCCGAGGGCCCTGACACAGGGGGGGGACAGGCCAGGTGGCGGCCCTCCTCGGCGGAACAAGGATGGGGACGACAGAACCAGCGTGCACAACATCTTAGCTGGGGTCAGAACAACCACACAGCTGACACAACGGCAACGCCGCAGCCCCGTGCCACAGGTGCCGAGGGCCCTGAGATGGCAGGGGCGGGACGGTTCCCCGCAGGTGCCAAGGGCCCTGACACGGGGGGCCGCGCCCAGCAGGCCCGAGTGCCGGACAACTGGCAGCACACCGCAACGCCGAGGAACACGCCCAGGAGGCAGCCGTCCCACTTCCGGCGCCCAACATCATCAAGCAGGACCCGGTGGTTTTTCATAAGAGTTCTGTTGGGCTGAATGAAGGGGGCCAACGCCTTTCAGCTACCCCCCTGACAAGTCCCACGGAGCTGTCACCGGGAGGGGACACCTTCCCGTGGATGGAGAACATCCCGGAGCGCCTGGCACAGCGGCTGAGATGGACACAGGGCACATCGCCCAAAGTTCCATCCAGTGGGCCCATCATTGTCCTGCTCTATGCAGGCAAGGAAGACCCAACTTCCTTAGACAGCTGTCTTCATGCCAACTACCCGCACCTCTCCAGCATGGTGGTGGCAGTAGACATCCTACGATCGGGACCAAAAGGGAACCACGACATGCTCCAACCCGAGCTGTATGGAGCGCTCTGCACGGCAGCAAAGCAGGGCCGAGTGGTCTTCATTGGGGGAGGACCCAACTGCAGGACATGGTCCATCCTGCGCCACATACCAAAACCGGGGGCCCCCACCCCGGTGCGAGGACGCACTCGAGAGACACTTTGGGGCCTCCCACACCTGGACCAGGCCGCCCAGACTCAGCTTGATGAGGACAGTACCCTCATTTTGAGGCAGATGTACATCACCAGCCTGGCAAGGGCCTCAAGATCGGCGGTCTCTCTGCCAGGGCCAAAATCCTTCTTGGAGCACCCGGAGGACCCAGTGGTGAGCAGCTCGCTGCCCAAAGCCAAGGAATGCTCATCCTTCTGGATCACGGAGGAGGGGCAGCTTTGGATGGAGGAAAACTCCCTGACAGCAATCTCCTTCGACCAGTGCCGCCTGGGCCAGCTGGTCAAGAAGGCCACCACACTTGCCACGGATCTCCCAATCCAGGACTGGGATCAAATGCGGTGCACACATCAGTCACATGTGGGCACCAGCGAGTCCTCGACTCTCAGCAGATACCCCTGGGATATGATGGCAGGCCTGGCCAAAGCCATCGCTGTGTCACTCGCAGCGCCGGGGCACATCCGGATCCCCTCACAATTCCCGGGAAACCCTAAGGAACCACCTAAGGGAAGGGGGTCGGACCCCCCTGGGGGCCCTTCTCCCCGGGGAAAACGGGGACCCAATCAGGGAGGCGGTCCCTCCTCGTCACACCAGGGCCCAGAGCCCGGAGGCAAGAATGCCCCGAAGCCCCGCCAGCACGGGCACATCCACCATGAGGCTGACACCGTAAGCCCTCGTGGAACTATGACCCAGACTTCCCATCTCCCATGCCCCCGATGGCCGGAGATGCGGAACAACTGGAAAAGGAAGAACATGGGGACCAGGTCCTGGACCGCCCCGAATGTCTGCCCGCTTTCCGGGTCCCACGCCTCACTGACCGAGTTGCGATTGTCCAATTGGGTTTCCGTTCACGCCCCCTGAGAGATGGGGGGGGGGGGGAGGCTCAACCCCCCCTTTCGGAGAATTTCCCCTTTGGCTACTTTGGGCGCCCTGATCATGACCCTTACCAGGCCCTGGATTGATAAGGTCCGGATGTCCCTGGCATCAGGTGCCACCACACACCCCTTCCAGGAAGCCGACCTCGAGGAGCTGCGGGCTATCCTAGGACCGAGGCACCTCCATGAACGATGCCCAGGACAACCCTTCCTCCTGGACTTAGTGTCGCACTTGGCATCCCTTTCAGGTGACCCTGATTGGGAGTTCCCCCTAACACTGAAAGAGGGGGTCCCCTTGGGAGTCTCGGACCCTACCTTGACCTCCCCGGGAGTTTGGCCCACTAAGGAGGAGCTTAAGGGAGAAGCCTGGCTGGGGGAAGACCCCCCCCCGCCAGTGGCTCATGATAACTACCCAACGGCTGAACTCTTTGCCGAGGAAATCGAATCAACCTTTTACGAGGAACGAGCCTTGGACATGGTGGACGGGCCCTTCACTCGCTCCGAGGCGGCGGAGAGGTGCCGCTGCAAACCGGAGGAACTTTGCCCGGGCCCCCTTGCAGGGATTGATGAGTCGGACAAGATCAGGACGATTTACGATGGCTCCAAAGGGGGAGCAAACGCACACATCCAGGCTCACACAGGGGAGAAGACCACTGCACCGATGGTCGGAGACTGCCTCCACGCCATCCACTGGCTCAGGACAGCGACGGACCATCCCCATCTACTTTGGGCCACGCTCCCGAACACTGAGGAGAGACCTCGGGATGTTCACCAGCCGGTGCAGGGGCAGTCCCCAGGTGCCGAGGGCCCTGAGAGGGACCCCCGCAGCACCAGCCTGCCCCCCAGGGCCAAGGGGCCTGATCGGGGCAGGGGGATTATGGATACCTCCGGCGGCATGGACGTCTCTCTGGGATCGACACCCTCAGGAGAGGGACCACTCCCAGGTGCCGAGGGCCCTGATAGGAGGGCCCCCTTCCCCCCAACCCCCCCGGGCACGGGGGGAGCGGGGGGGAACCCCTGAGATGGCAGCTGCCGACACAGGGGGAAACCTTCCTCATCCTCAAGGCAGATGTCACCAAGGCCCACAGGCGTATTAAAGTGCTCCCTAAAGACTGGAAATACCAGGTGGCCTGCATCCAAAACCGGTGGTGGGTCAACAGAGTGGGCACGTACGGCATGGCCTCGGCACAGCTGTACTGGGGAAGAAAGGCATCCCTGGTGCTCAGGCTCTTGTACTACATCTTCCCCCATGTGGACTGGCACTTAGTCTTTGTGGACGACTACTGCTGGGTCCTCAGATGCAGCCGGGCGGACTGGGACGCCACAGCCATCTTGGCTACACTGCTGGCGCTGGGAGTCCCGCTTTCCTGGAAGAAGACGGCGCTCTCCCCGATCAATACCTGGTTGGGTTTTGTGGTGGACCCAATCACGCCCTGTGTACTGCTGGCTCCAGTCAAACACGTCATAATCCTGGCCACTCTTAAACGGCTGGCCCAGGGGGACATCTTCACCAGCAAGGAGGTGGAACAAGCCCTAGGCCGTATTCAATGGGCTACTTCGGCGTGCCCATTGACGAAACCTTTCCTCCAGCCTTTTTGGAGCTGGAAGAAGGCCTGCACCACTTCGGGCAGGCCACCGAAGCTGGTTCGTGCTCTGGCCATACTTTTGGGGAGACTCTTCAACCAGAGGTTCCCACTGGCATCCCCATTTGCTCCCACACTCCCATGGACGGGGGCATCTGATGCGGGAGCTGGCAGACAGGCGGACCATGCATGGGTGGGTGGTTGGTGCTCGGACGTGCCCAACCCCGACAAGTCCCGTGTTAAGTGGTTCCAGCACAGAATCACACCGGAGGGCGAGCCGTGGGCCTTCACTACTGGGGACCCGCAGCGGGCGATAGCGGCCTTGGAGCTCTTCGGCCTCCTCCTTTTGGTGAGGGCCGTTCTGCTTTGTGCAGCCGGCTCGGCTTCTCACACTAGGATCCTGGTGGCTAGTGATAACCAGGGAAATGTTTTCTCCCTTCTTAACGATTCCACTCGTAGGATGCCCAATGCGGCCATCCTCATGGAAATTGTGCTCACGCTGCATGACCAGCAGGTCATGTTGGGGCCGTCGCATGTGAAACGCGACTTCAACACGTGGGCGGATGAGCTTACTCATCCGGACCCGCAATTCCCGACTGAGAACCGGGTCTTCCCCTCAGTCGAGAGCGAATTGATCACACTGATCTTCGCTACTTTCCTTCCTCACCCATGATGCCGGGAGGGCATCCGGTGAGGTGGGAGGATTTCTCCCTCGCTGTGGGAGTGGCATCAATCCTACTCCCATCAGCTGCTGAGGGGAGCTGCCCAGTGGAACTGGGCAATCCTCCCATTTTGGCACTAACCCTTATGCGGCAAAAAAGGAGGCACCGTTTTGCGAATAAGGCCTCAGTAGCACCTGAGTGGTGCTTCAAAGAGTCAGGTATTAACAATGCACTAGCACCAAACATGTACCTTTAGTGGCAAGTTAACGGGGAAAGGTCCTACACTCATGTCTCAACGGGGAATCACCCTTTCAGTCGACCACTTCACTGCGTTTCGTGCTCCAGCTCCCGTTTCGGGGGTTTTGGGCTGATTGAAGTGCCGATGGGCTGGTGAGGTTCGACAAGTGGACGGCGACGCTGCGCTACGAGCGGACCAACCCGTTGCAGCTGGGCAGCGATGAGCTCACGGCGCGGGTGGCCCTGGTCTACCAGCAGGCGTCGACCAATCGCATGGGAGGTGCTTTTGGGTTTTGCTTGGTTTGAGATGTCCTTCAACCAGTATGTTTGTTCTTTAAGCTTGTCCCTTGCAGGAACTAGTCGTTAGCACATCTCTTTCAAGGCATCCTAAAGAGGAAAACGGATTCCTTGAAAGGATATCGCTGAACTGTGTGTCCCTTGCGTGTCCAAGCAAAAAAGCAATCCTTTGAAACCGCACCCTTCTAATTTACCTCAGCACTTGGACTAGGGTGCTCCATGCCCAGTTTAAGCTACATGCCTAGGGAATTCAAAAACAATCCCTTGGTTTTGTGCCAGGAGAAATTTGAAACGTGGGCGCGTCCTTAAAACAGAGAGAATCATCACAACGCCATCCTTTAAAAAGTTTCTTCAACTAGAGAAAGAACATCCTTCTGAGTCTCATGAATCCAGGCCTCCTTGTGCTGTGGCTTCTTCCCCGACCTCTGGTACGACTTCTCAGCGTGGCTGGACCTGGGCACCCGGGCCGCAGGCCGCAGGCGAAGTGGGGGGTAGGTCCCGGGAGGCGGGGGAAGGGAGCAATCCTGGCGCCTCAAATTCTGTGGGGCCGAAAGGCTTAAAAGTTGCTAGGGCTCATGTGAGCCTCAGGAGTGCTTGGGGACGTGTAGGCAATCCGCCCCTTTTGCAGTTCCAACACCTATAAATACATTGCCAGGGGATTTGGGTTGCAGCCCGGGTGTGTCAAGCGGCGAAGCCGCGAAGCGCCGAAGCGCAATAAACCGCAGAAGCCGAGAAGCGCTACAATTACTTTTCAGCTTGCGGCAAAAGCTGAGGGGGTACATCCCTGCCCAAATACACGAGTACATAAAGGGCGCACAAGCATATTTACCAGGAAGACGCTAGGTTAGCCCCTTGCTTATGAACGAATTGTTTGTGTCCTGATGTTGACCCTCCTCCCACTAACATGGAAACTACTTTCCTTCGAAAGTTCTGGCAAGGGCAAGCAGTTGAAGGAAAACAGTCCCCGAACAGGGCTGTCCATTCTTCAGGAGACTGGGTTTCTGAAATTGGCGGCCCCTCAAATATTTGATTTATCGCTGCCGTCTATGAAGACCCGACCACATGGAGCAAGGCAGCTTTGGCTTGGTTCGTTGGTTGGTTCTTCTTCCCTTTGTCAAAGGCCTGTGGTCGAATTCTTTGGCCACTCAGCTCACGTCGTTCCCAGAGCCTGAGACACTCAATTCATGAGGAGATCATTGTATGTATTGTTTTTGGATAGCTTCAACATCACCTTTTGGTTGCTGATTTAACCTGAGCTTTCCTTACGTCGGGTGATGTAGTCTCACCCTTTTGTGTTGCAAGGGGGAACCAAAGTGAGACTTATGCCTGACTGAGCACACTCATAGTAGCGTACCATTAGTTTTGGCAGGACCTGGAGGCCGACTGAATTGTCCCATTTAAGATCAGGGGAGGCCACCGACATGTCCCACGCCGTGTTTGGAGAACATGCGTAGTTTTGTCCGCTCATGTAAATACTGCAGATGAGCATGGAACTCAAAAAATGATTGGGAGGTTCCTCTCCAACACATGCCTTTGTTTCGGCGGTTCCATGCCAATCCAGCTTAAACCTTTGACTAGTCGCCCTCCAGCACCTTCAGTACTGAGGCAAGAAGGAGGCAGAGGCGACGGAAGTGCTGCGGAAGGGGGTGGAGCGCTTTCTGCCTAAGGCACCGGGGGGAGGAAGGGGGGATTTCTTCATTCTGTTGATCTGTTGTTGGTTGCATGGTTCTGTTTGTCTGTTTATTTGTTTGTTTGCTTCTGTTTGTTGTTGGGGGGTATCTGGCACAAGATGGATGACCTGCACACATTGGTGACTCGCTCTGATTCCTCCCTGAGGCAACTCGGGGATTCGGCACCGATTTCCTGGCAGCCCATAGTTCAGAGTTCCCAAAAAGCTTAGCCGGTTTGGCGGGTATGTGCCAGCAGCTGCTTATCAGGTGGCTGCATTCAATTTGTTGGTAATTGGCCATGCACCTGGCAAGATGGAACTTGAATTTGAACCGCCAAGGCCTCGCCAACCAGTGTTTCCAGTCTCAAGTTCAGGTCTACTGTAGGCGTGTTCCGTTGATCACCCTCGACTGGAGTTCGGCAGATGGCTGCCAGCCAGCCTCAGCCAATGGCCGAGAGGAGCATGAGCATCAACAATTGGCAAGTGGCCTCTACCCCTGGGTGCGTCGTTCTCATTGACAACTCAAACCTTTGGATTAGTGGCAAGCAAGCCGCCGCACGCCTCCAAAGGCTGAAGAAAAGCAAAGATGCCCCCAGCTGGCGTGTAAACATCGGCTGGTGGGGGTCATGGAATCCGAGGAAGAGTTCAAGACCGCCCTAGTCGCGGTTTTCGGGTGAATGGACCCAACGGATACCTTGTGGCAAAACTATGAGCGCCACAGCATGGCGGTGAAGACTTGTAGGCGGTCCACATGAACTGGCAAGGCGAAGCGCGTGGACTCAAGCATTGTCAAGCTCCTGTCTTTGCATCAATGCTTTTTTGAAGGCAGGGCAAGGGTTGAGACAACCTCGCAGCGACCTCTTCAAGATAAACTGGATACCGGTGCTGAAGCAGCTGGGAACTGTAGGCCAAACAGCAAAGAACATATGTTTTGCGTTAATGATCATAGGGCCTCGTTGCTTTTCTCGCGGTGGGCCACTGGTGAGCCGATCAACCCAACATGTTTATTAGCAAAACATGGTCAAGTGCTTGCCTGCGTATATGGTTGGCCCAGCTTCGAGGCATGGGGCGTGATGTGGATAACCCAGCAGAGTTAAGCTGGTGACTACAAGGATGTCATTGAGGAGATTTTGCAGCTGGGCATTCGGGTGAACTTGTGGTCGTGGGAAAAGTCGACGCATTAAGGCCTACGAGCAGATGAAAGAGGACTTCAAGGACACGCGAAGAGAAGGGCATTTAGAAACTCGGGGTCTCTTAAAACCCAAGTTCGGGGTTTCAGATGGAGGACTCCTGCAATTTTCGAGTGACCCCCCGGCCCCCAGGACACCTTCACGATCAAGTACTTTGACAAGGGGAATTTCGAGAAGATCGGCTTCTCTGATCCCCTGACTCGCACAGAGATGGTCGGCATGATGCAGGAGAGAATGGACCGGACTTTGGTCTTCACCACGTCCAGCAAGATGCCCTTGGAGAAGCTCACCGAAAAGGTTGAACAGTTCAGGGAGACCTTGCAAGTGCACAGCTGGTATTGTCCGAAGAGCGATCAGACCGCGTACTTCCTTGTCATCCATTTTGACATGGCGCATGAGGAGTTCATGGACATTTATGTGGATGCCAAGGTGTTCTTTAAAAAAAGGGCGGACTGTGTGAAGACGTTTGTGGAGTGGGCCAACGGTGCGGCTAAAGAGGTTGACATTGATATCTCTGCGACGGGGCGCATGTGGCATTTTGCGGAGGAGGAGGGCCAAGAGAAGTTGAAGCCCAAGCCGGTTGAGAACCTGGCTGATGCAGGAGACAGCGACGAAGAAGCTGGGGAATGGCAGGTACAGGTAGCTGCATCCAGTGGCTACATGCGCCATGCAAAGGAAGAAGCTGAGGTTTGGCGAGACCGGGTCCGGGGTACGGCACCGTGCAAATTTGGCCAGTTTTGCACCAATGGCCTGCGTCTTTGCGAATTTAATCATGGCGACGCGGAGGAGTTCCTCCGCCGTCACGGTGGCGCCTCGCCTTTCAGGATCAATGTCCACAAGGCCCGTGGCTGCTGGCAGTCCCAGACATGCTGCCGCTGGCCCAACCACAATTTGGATCCTGACCATTGGCGCCAGCACTGCAAACACCTTCACTCCACTGAAGACACGGTTTGCCCGCTATGCCGGAAAGTGGGCTGTGTGTGTGTGTGATGCAGGGGGGAAGGGTGCTCTGATTCTGAAGTGCAACAAATACGTGCTTTGAGACAGTTAGGACGGCAGCGAGTCCTGGCTCTCCTGGAGATTGACATGGACCCCCACAGGCGACCAAGTGTAGGGGAATGTCCTTTCATCGTTCAGGTTCCATGTAAGTCTTTGGGAGACCACCAACGCAGTTGATGTATAGAAGATGAGCATTGGTGCAGTGGTGCTCTAAGCAACTGTTTCCTTCGTGCTCAGCTGCATCTTTGGACTGAAGCGGCTATGAGGAAACCAAGGGCGAATGGGACGTGCCACTGAATTGGAACCGCTGAATAATTAGCAAGGAACGGTGCTGAATGGAACTGCAATTGTTTGGATTTGTTGACCCTTAAAATCCTGATTGTTGCTGGGTCCTACATGTTTTGGATCTTGAGGCAAGGATGAGGCTGGGCGCAGATGCGAGGTAGGAAGCCTGATGCCGAAGTTTAAAGCTAGGGACGCAGGTTGGTGGTTGTGGAGGAAGACTCCTGCAAAGGGGTCCCTCCATTTGTTCTGTTTTGGTTATTGGAGCATCACCTTTTTGGGGTGATGTTCAGAAGCAAAATGAACAGGACTCACGCCTTATCGCATGTTGCCCTCTGAGCACATATGGCAGCGAGCTGAATTGGTTAAGCTTCAAAAAGTTGGGTTGTGTGTTTTCCGATTCTTGCTGCAAGCGCCGTGACAGAAGTGGGCTTGGCCCTTGATGCCGTGCCTGGTCCCCTTTGAAGCCAACTCCAAAACCGGAGCACCCTTTTGCCATCTTTTGCCCCAAAGGCAGGCCTCACATGGCTTGAGACGTGGCAGGACCTCACGCTGCGGCTGCTGCTGGCCCAGCGCTATGAGTTAGAACCAGTGCAGCTCGAGGCAGCGGACGACGCCTACCGGCGCCTCGAGGGAACTCGGCTCGCTCTGTCAGCGTGGCTGGGTGTCTGACTGCCAGAGCTTGGGACTTGTTTTCGGGAGATTTCGGGAGCATGTCGTTGACCGTGTCCAGGTCCGGTTGTTCTTAGCGCGGCGGCCAGGGCTTGAAATCTTGCCTTTGCTCTTCATCACCACGTCCTCATGGGATGTTTGTGGCAGTCAGGGCAGTGGAAAACAAGCAAGTAACATGTTCAAGCCAATCCACTGGAAGACATATTCGACTTGTGTATGCCAACCCCGTCAGGAAGTCAGCTATTTGCAGAAGTGCCTATCTGACACTGCAATCTCATTTTTGGAAAAGAAAGGACGTCATTGCATGGGACCGGGGAGGTAACCCTATTATTTCCCGGGCAAGTGTGGCTACAGACTCTCTATGCCCACCTCATTTGCTTGGGGGCTGAAACGGTTTGGGGGTGCAGAATGCAAAGGCTTTTGCCATTGCTCAAAGATGGGAGGGGCTCGTGACGGAGTGTCTTGCCTGAGGAAGTTCGCAGCCATTGATGGTCTGACCATGGCCGTGGCAAGCCAACATCTGCAGGACCCCCTAAGCCTTAATCGGAGGTCCAACACATGTAATTGTCATTTTTTCGGACGCCCCCAAGGGGATGGGAATCAGGTATCCAGTTCAAACCGTCGATGGGCCCTGGTAGGCTTGAAGCGGCAACTTAGTCCCCCAAGTCCCAACCTTTTGATTTTTTTGGTATCCCTAGAAAGACTTCTTTGACACTTACCATTCGCAGGTAACATGGGCCAACCATTCCCTTTAACCCAACAGTGGTTGGGAAAGGGTCAGTCCCACTTTTTTCTGGTACTGCGAAGAACAAGAAAGTAAAGGGGCCCCGAAGAATTCAAGCTTTTGTTTCCCAGGGATGAGACATGCCGAGAGCCGAGGAAGCTCATGGAGGACATGCCCAGGCCCTGCCCGCTGGCCCTGATCAACTTCCTGGGCTACGTGCCTCGCCGTTGGTACGGCTGTTTTGTCTCGAAATAGATTGTGGAACAACGAAAGCGGGTGGTCCAAAAGGGGCAGACGCACTCTTTGGCAGGGGTGGTTGATGCGAGAAACGAGGACCTATTTGGAGACAACTCCGATTCAAGGCATCGCAGCTTTTAAGAAACAAAACTCCAACCCTTTCGGGTCCCACTTTCTCTTGGTCTTTCAGGTTTTTAAGCAGACCTAGAATCGCGAAGCTTAGGTTTCAGGCTTCTGCCCGGTTTGGAGTGTACCTGAAGACTTTCCTTCAGAAGGAAAACCACCCCACCCACCACCAAATGAACCCCGAAATGAAGGCACCCTTTGGCTTCGCACTCTCCCAATGGATGCTAATGGGAAATTGCAACCCGGGCATTTCTCTCCAGTTGGGGTGGAGGGGGGTTGAGCTCCTCAGCGGCTTGCCACTGCCGGGTCCCGCACACACATCCGTGCGAGGTGCGGCGGCAGCGCGGGGCCAACGACTTCAGGGATACCTTCCTGGAAGCCACGGAGTCCTCGGCCCACTGCACCTGGGAGGCCTTGGCCCCGGCCACCGGAAGAAACGGAAGCTGCGGAGATGGAACAAGCAGACTATGGTCGGGCTGCTTTTCCTGTTGGAGGGTTTCTCTAAAATATTTGTGGACCTTGGTTGTCGGTTTGCTTTACTTTCCCCACTGAAATTACCCGGGGAAAACACAGAGGACTGGATGCCGCCCAACTGGACAAGGATGTGTGTTTTTATTTTTATTTTTTTTGAAGCAATGTGTGCTTCATGCTTTTTCCCCGGGAGGTTGGGAGTCCTTACCCTGCCTCACGGATTCCGCTGAAAGCTCCAACCTGCAGTTGGAAGGCCAATTGAACGGAACTGGGCCTTGTGGGATTTCCCCAGTTCAGTTACCGCTTCTTTGGCATGTTCTTATTTGGCCCCAGGGCTTGCTGAGCCTCTGGGGTGATGGGACTCTCACCCACTACACCGTGTCACAGAAAGAGCTCAGCTTTTCCACAGGAATGCCTTGCAGTCTTGGCACATGGGGTCGGCAGCGGAGGGGATACACATTGAACACCAAGGCCCGTTCACAAAACCAATTCGGGCAGAAGGATTTGATTCTTCAACACTGATTTTATAAAGGTTCCTTTTCTGCCGTGTTATTCTGACATCTTTGGTATACTTGCTTTGCCATGTGCTGTGAGTCCACTGTGAGCGGCCATTCCTTTTGTCTTGGCGCTTGTCTGCTAAATCGCCCAAAACTGAAAGCGACCGGGTGGGTAGAGAATTCTTTGTTATACCTTTTCCAGCCCCCCCACCCCCCCCACAGCAAACCAGACGAAGGTTTTGCTTCCCCCCCGAATTTGTCTCCCGGCCTGCTTTGATTCACGGCAGGTGTATGTCTTCGCCGCCATGACCGAGTACCACGTCTACGGCGCGGTGGAGGCTGGGCAGCTAAGTCGCTGGGTAGCTAGGGTTCTACGAGCCTGCTTGAGCCCAAACCGCGCTTCTTTTGCCAAGTCCGGCTTGTGACAAGCGAAAGCTTCTTTGGATCCGGGTTGATTCGGGCGGTAGCTGATTCCATGCAAATCCCCATGTTCATGTTTCGAGTTGGAGGTCTGGTTGAAGACTGAAATAGCTTGAAACAACTGTTTCACATAGTTTACACAACTAGTTTATGATTGGTTTCATCTTTCCAACAAGGGACGTGTACAGGGCTATCATCATCTAGAACACGGCTTCCAGTCCACCGCCCGGTTTCGCTTCGATCCCCAAGAATGGCGTATCCATGGCGCCTGCTTTCAGGTTTGGGCTCGTTTTGAACAACTAGGCGATGCGTATTATTGCAGAACACCACTACTGGCGACTACTGGTATACTCCCGCTGTCAGGACGAACGGGAGTTTTTGATACCCCACTACCCCATTCGAATTGCCCTATCGCCCACAAACATGGAACCCACCACGGCTCCCTTTTTGGAGGAAGCTAGCCTCCTCCCAGTGGACAGAAGGGGATTGCGGCCCTTATCCCAGATCCCCCAGTGCCATTTCTTCCATATTTATATGTATATATTTGCGTTCTTTCAACTAGCAACAAGAAGAGTGCCCTTTGCGTTTGTTGTCCCACGGCTGGGGTTTGCGTAGTCCCCAGGCCGAGTCTGCCGCTAAACCGAGCGCGGGCTCGCCAGGCGGCCGCTGGGGTCTTCCGCCTGGGCATGGAGCGATACGGGGACAGAGAGCCCGCGCTCCTGGCGGCCTACGTGAACTTTCTCATAGGCGCGGAGATCCCTCCCCCCGAAGCCCCGTGGAAAAAGGCAAAAGGACTCGAAACAACGGGAAAAAAGAAGAACATCAATCCAACCAACTTGACACAAAGTCCCCACCCGCTTTAGACAGGGATTTGCAGAGGGCCGACCCCGGGAAATCTGATTTTTAGTGCATCCCCCCCCCCGTAGGGGAAGTCTAGGAACGGAACATGGAAGGCGTATTGGTGATTTTTTTTCGTGGCTCCAGATGGTGCGCTCAGACGTGTGGTCAAGTCGGGGTTCGGGACACGGGGCGTACCCATGCCTTATCCAGGTATGCGCAGGTGTTGATTGGGGTGTGTCTTTTTGTTGACCCCTCAAAGTGCCGGTTTTCCCCTTGGTTTCCCTTTAAAACCTGAAAGAGAGGGTACCCTCAGAAAGAAGACACGCCCATCGAGGTTTGCATAAGGACAAATTGAAGATCCAGCTTGTGGGCCGTGAAGTCTTCATGGGCGGGATTGTTATAACTGCGCAGCCAACAGGAGCCATGAGTCGTTTGAGGGGTACCCGTTTTGACGGATGGTTCAAAGGGACAGCCAAAGGGAAATCGGTTCCCCTTGAGCTTCACAAAGGAACAGGCTCAGTTGAGCCACAACAACCTGGCTGGTGAAGGGGAATTCGGCTCGGAGAGCGAGCCTCTTGATGCTTCACATATCAAGGGCAGCGTTTGAAAGAAGCTGATGGTTGAGACCTTAAATGCTGCCGGGACTCGAGACACACACACACACACAAATATGTGTGAGTGAGGCCGGTGTCGGAAGCAACATGTTCGTTTTATGGTGGGCCGTTATTCCGTTGGGGGATTGGGGTTTGGCATTGAGGCTTGGGCGGAGGGAGTGGGCGGTGGAGGGGGCACTGGGAGCTGTGCAGGATGCAACGACCTGCGCAGCGCCCGTGCCGAGCTCTCGCAGGGCGTGCTGGAAAGGCTGCAGCAGGCCATAGGTCAGAAGCAATCTGCGGGGCTTGGCGCCCGGCTTTCCGTAGCCATGGGTTTCTTTTCGAAGCACAGAGTTCGTGGAAGGATGCTCGGTGTGTTTGCTGGAGAGGGGATTTACACAAATTGTTTCCGCTGAGGGCGGAGCTCATTGCAAATAAAGTTGTTTTGTTTGCTCAGCTTTGTGCAATCTTTACTTGATGCCCATCTCAAGTGTTCTCAGTATTGGGACGGGACGGTTTGTGCAAGTGAATGCCAAGGTTGGGGCAACAAGCGCCAAGCGATTTGCCAAATCCAGGGCGCCAATTAGCTGTGCGGGTTGGGCGAACGCCTCGCTTCGGGAGGCGGTGCGGGACCGCTTGGCCAACCGGGACGAGAGCCGACCCTTGCGGGAGAGCTTGTCCTTCCTCTGGCAGAAGTGGGCCAGGCGGCGCTTCGCCATGCGCAGGGGGCTCCCCAAGGTTCAAGGGGAAGCGACCATGGCAGGTAGTTGTTGTATGCTCAGCGGCACCTCATTCGCAAATTGTGATTGCCTCCTGGTCCGTTGATGCCGGATTTCAGCTGGGGGAAATTGAGCCACGGAATGGGTTTACCTTCAACCCTCACAAACACATCCCGGAACCCCAAACAAACCTGCCCACTTCGGTATGAACTTTGACCCTTTGGGCCCAGAAGTCCCACTCGAGCGCTTTGTTCAGAAAACCGCCGAGTTCGGCAGCTTCCCTCGAGGTTGGAGAACTACTTCGGGGACGCCGAGGCGGTGCGGCGCGCCACGTCCTTCAGAGATTCCGAGCCTTGAGCGAATCGCGGGAATCGCCGGGTCGATTCGCCTCTTCTCCAAGCCAGCTCCAGGATATTCCCCAGGAAATCCATGTGTTTCGTGGGTGTTCGGCCCATTTCCTGTAGAAACTCCTGTTGTTGTTTGTAAACATGATCTTTGGAGGTTGTACTAAAGTGAATCCAAAATGAAATCGAAACGAAGTCCATTTGGGGGTCTGACAGTGAAGGCTCAAGGCAAGAGCCATGTTTGAGGTTGTTCTGAAGTGGGGCCAAAAGAGCACCTTATCCTGCTTGTTTGATTAAGGGGCAGCACGGGAGGGTGAGGGTGGGCTGGAATGCCTGGAATTAAACTGAAATGACAGTTGACAAATATGGCAAAATATGCGAAATATGGGTATGAATTTTGCTTTTCGGGACCCTTTGATGGTTATTCCCACCAACCTGCTTCCAATTGAAGTTCATAGAAGTTCATAGACACATAGGAAACAGAGTGTGTTTCCAACAAATGGCTGTTCCTTTTTTTTTCTCTTTTTTTTTTTTCGGGCACTGTTTCTTGTTCCTCGACCCAAACTTCTCAAACATCGACAAACACCTGTGTTTCCATAACATCGGCCATAACATCTCTAGGCCGGGCGGTAATTCTCCTTAAGTGGACCTCCTTTTTGGGCTCCATGTTCGCTCTGGGCGACGGTCTGCGGAACTGACCTGAGGAATATCGAAGTCTCCAGCGGGACTTGGAAGTGGACGAGGACTTGGGTCGGGTGGCCAGCAGCAAACGACGTCAGAGGGGCGCCCCCTCAGACGCAACAAAAAGGAGGCTGTTTAAAAAGTAAGCCTCAAAAAGCTGGTTTGGATTGGTTCAAAGAAATGGATTTGAGGTGTTCAGCACCTTTGGAAACGATGAGTCAAAAAACGGGTGCCGAAAGGAAGCTGCTTTCCATGGCGCTTTGTTACGCCATTCGACCACGTGCCAAGGAGAACATCCTGCAGACGCCCATCTCCTTGGGCTTGTGGGGGTCCCTATCGCCTGGCGATAGGCCAGCAAGCGCGTTTTGGATCCCCCAAAACAGGATCCATTCAAGGATGCATTGGGGCCAGCCAGTTTTTCAAATCAATGTTGCTGGCAAATATACCCTCCCTCCAACAATCATGGAAGTTGACAGGAGAGCTCTTGGAAGACGATGTTCCTTTTGGGGAACCCCTTTGTGCACTTCCATGATTGTTGGAAAGAGGGTAGAGGATCCGACTCCTTGAGCATGTCCCTTGTACTTCTTTGCGAGGGCAGGTGTGGCCCTGAGGAGTTTTCGATACCTCTGGCATAGAGGTTAGAATGGATCCCTAGCCCAGCTGCCCAGAGCTGTGGTGCAAGAATCGGTCCTTTCCAACGGGCAGGAAGCGCCTCCCCATGTCCACATACGACGAGGTTCTTAACATCCAGCGCGAATGCCACAGCAACAGCATCCTCTTTCGGTATGACTTTCAGCCATTGATGGCACGCGACATCGCAAAGGCAATGGAGGAGGCCCGAATAACATTCATACATAGGTGTGTTTTTCAGGTCAGATAAGTGGAGAATAGATGACCCTGTTTCAGTTGGTCGGTTTTCCCAAAGGACACTTAAGCATTCAAGGTGGTTTTGCATATCTCAGCGGTGTGAGGAGCCCCTCCCCCTCCAGCCCCAGAAAGTGTTTCATGGTTTGTCGAAGCCCCGGGCTGAGGCTCAACGCTTCCTGATCCGGGCTGTGTTAAGCACACTTTTTTTGAGGGCACCCAGGGTGGTTTGAAGCACTGTTTCTTGCCACCCCCATGTTTTGTTCAACCCATTTTGCCCGCGGCCAAGAAAAAAACAGGCTAGCCTGAATTGGTGGCTTGGAGGGTTTGACCCCCCGGTTCTTGTAGAGCGCGCCTGGGGCGCAAAAATCAAGTCCAGGGCACCTCCAACCACCGGAAACCAAAAAAAATCGTGGCCGGGTGCAACGCCAAGGTCCACCTCCATCCAAGAGGCGGAGGAGAGCTTCCGGTTTCTGCACCTCGTGCCCAGGCGAGTCCAAGCGGGTGGTTTGGGTGGTGCCTTCGGGTGGTGGATTCCACCTCTTCCGTTTGTGTCTGAAACTTTGGGGGTCATTGAAAGCACCGAGGGTCGCTGATGCCCCAGAAAAACAACCGCCTGGGGCGGGCATTTTGTGGCGGAGTGGTGCTGCGTGGCTTGCACGAGCAGTTGTTGCCCAGCCCTTTGGACCTTGCTAGGTCCACGCGGCCCCCGGAGCCCGTCCAGGCAGATGTCAAGGCGCAGGCACCGTGAGATGTCAGCGCTTGTTCGGTGCTGTTGCGTTTGCAGTGGTTATTGTGTCTTTGTTTGAGTGCTTGCCGTGTGGTTGTCTTTGGATTTGGATGTGTTTGCTTTTTGCTTGGGCCAAGTTTTGTGTGGTTTGTTGTCGGTAAGCGTGTTTGCCATTGCTTTCTTTGTTTGCAGCTTCACGTTCTTTTTCTTCTTCTTTTTTTCCTCATTTGTCCCACGCAAAGTCCGGCTGCTGGTCCATTTGCTTGCCTGGAACCTGAAAGGATCATACAAGTAGAGGCTCCCAAAAAACCATTCTCCATCTTGTAGGGTTCCCTTCATGCCCTTTAGATTGGTTGAAAGGGCAACCAAAAGGAACAGCACAATTGTGTGGCCCCTTTGAAATACTCCTTTCTCGGCCTCCTTTTGGCCGGCAAAGGACAAATCGGGAGCCTGTCAAGCTGGTGTGTGAAGTGGACACTGCCATTTGTCTGGCTTCTTCACCGCCCACGAAGAATGGATGATGGGAAATGAGGTAGTGTTGTCCTCCAAGTTGTGATAGGGTTGGTGGCATGGGGGCAGCGTCCAGGACATCTTTTTGTTTTACCCCCAAGGGGAGGGAATCCCTAATTTTTCATATGACAATTGCGGTACGGGAAATGTACACTTACATCGAAAGGACGCCGCAACCAGCCCATCCCAAAGGATGGACCAATTGGTATGCAGTGGTAGCTTCTCCATGGTTGCCATTGCAGGGTGCTCAATTTTGTTTGCCTTGGGTTTCATTGTTATTTTTCCAGGCTCGAAGGCTGTGATTCCCGATCGAAGCCTCAGGGCCAGCGTGCAATCCGAGAGCAACGGCCATACGCCAGCCTTTTCCATCTGTTCCAGAGACCCTAAACCCTAAACCCTACCCGAAAATTCCAAGGGTTCCCGGGTCCTGTCAGCATCTTTCAGCGGTTTTTCGGTGCGCCACCCGCGGGTGTTGCGCAGCGAGGACCAAGAGGTGGCCGACGCCGAGGGGGACTTCCGGCGCCTGGGGGGCGCGCAGAAGGCGGTGGGCCACGCCGCCAACATCGCGCGGCCGGACACGGCGCGCCCCAGTGGAAGGGAGCCAAGAAACGGATGGGTCCGTGTTCAGCCCCAAGTTTGGGCATTCAAGGTAGAATGTATTCGGCCAAGCAACTCACGTTTGGCCGGTTTGGGGCTGGGTTCTTCAAAATACCACGATGCCACCTGGGATTGAAGCCCCAGTTCGCCTAGGAAGATGCTGGCCTTCAAGCCGGCGCTGGATGTGGTGAGCGCGCGCCAGCGAGACGTCGAAGCGCGCCTGGAGCGCAAGGCGCAGGCGCCGGGGCGGGGGGCGTGGGTTGGATCACAAGAAACACACCTGGTCCGATTAGCTCATTGGTTTGACTTTTTTGCTTGGTCCGATTAGCTCATTCTCGCAGGATGCGCAGCTGCCGGTGATGATCCCCAAGTGTCTGCAGGATCTCCTGGCCGTGCTGCCCTCCAGGCGATTGGGCTCGGGCCAAAGCGGGCCCTTTCAAACCCACTGGATTCTGAGAGACGTGGCATTGTACCATCATAGCATAGAGCCTGTGTGTGGCAGGGCGCCAAAATCAAGTTGTCAGGTGCCGCTGTTTTTTTCGAGGTGCACTTTTCGGAGACATGGAGCTCCCTGAAAAGTGTAGAACTTGACCTTTCTGGGGATCCCCAAGCGTGTCAGAAGGTAGGGGCCCTTTGGAGGGGGCGTGTGTGGTTAGTGGAAGGCCCTCTCAGGGAGGGGCTGCCCATCAAGCCAGCCACTCGGTCCCTCGAGGATTCCGGGCGCTCTTTCTAGCAGATTGCTTCCCCAGATTATGATGTGGTAGACCTGTCGGAAGGCCAATGAAGGGCGCCAAGCCTGACGTGGACTACTTGTTGACCGTCCTCCAGACGGTGCCCATACCTCCAGTACCCGTCCCTCAGAGCGAGATGCAGTTTTGTGGTGTGCCCCACGCCCACACCCACACCCACACCCAATCCCCAAACCACTGCACCCATGCAAGAATAGGAGGCCGGCATGGCGATTGCATAGGGGCTGTAAACACAATGTCCCTTTCGGGATAGTTTGGGAGTAGAGGCGTGCGTTTTTACAACACTGCTTAAGGTGGGCGGTCGGGACTTTGTCCTTTCAAAAGTCAATTTCCCCTTGTCAGTTGAAAGCGAAGAGTTCAGAACTTATGATGCCCACACGCCGCAATCCCAATGAGAAAATGACTCCCGCTTGTGGTGGAGGGACCTTCCTCATATATGTACATATTTATATACATGTGTATCTGCCTGTATTTCTTCATATATGCATGCATTTGTCTCTTCATATTTATCCATAGCGATGTATATCATAAAGTGATGATAGTCATGCTGCTGTTTGCGCTGGGCATTGGCTCGGCGCTCAGGTAAGGGAACTGGACACCTTTCGCTACGACAGCCTGCGGCTCTTGAAAAGCGAGGAGGACTCATGATCTTCCTGGCTAGGTGCGCATGAGCGCTATATAATCGTCTGAAAAACAAGAAGCCCATAAAATTGTGGTTTCAGCTTGGTGTCCCCGAACACCAACCAAAAAGTGTTTCCCTTAAACGGCACCCATCGTGGCTATTATGTTGCTGGTCTCACCCTGAAGGAAGTCCTTAAGCTCCTTCGAGAATCTACCTGGCCCAATCATTCACTTGTCAACAGTGAGTGAGTGAGTGAGTGAGTGAGTGAGTGAGTGAGTGAGTGAGTGAGTGGGTGGGTGGGTGGGTGAGTGAGTGAGGGAGTGACACTCACACTCACCTCACTCACCTCACTCACCTCACTCACCTCGCTCACCTCGCTCACCTCGCTCACCTCGCTCACCTCGCTCACCTCGCTCACCTCCCTCGCTGTTGGGGATATCGCCTGAGCTTCTTCTTTTCCATAGGCATTCCTTCGCAACATCAACCATCCATCCTGTTTCACATCGAGTTTCCCTGGGTTTCTGCGGCTCAAAGTCGCGAGGACCGCGAGCGCTTTATGAACGACGACGGCGACGGCTTCTTCAGCGCCCGGTCCACCTACCGAGAGAGGCTGCAAGCGAAACGCCGGGACCTTGGATCCTCGGGATCGGGGACGGACGTTTGGGCGGGAGGTTGGGGGAATGGATGAGAGAAGTACTGCTGGAACATTGAGATGGAGGACAAAACAAGGGTCCTTAAACAGATGGGTCAGACCTTCTCGTAGACATGGTGCGTGCTTTTCAGGTTCAGGTTTGTTGTTGGGAGAGCCAGTCGCTCCGGGTGACATTCCGCACCTTACGTGTTGATCTGGAGTCACTGCAAAGGGGTCTGTTGCACAAACCTCCAAAAAGAATCTCAATAGGGCCCGCAGTACATTTTTTCCAGTTCCCGCATCCTCCTAGCAGAACCTGACAGCAGGCCTCTGAATTCAAATTTCCTTTCCCGGAGACTTTCGGGTAGGTTCCCATGTTGGTTGGTGGGTTCTTTGAGAAACACCTTGAGGTCAGAAGGTCCTGGTGGAGCAGCACACCAAGCAGGAAGCCTGACGGATGCCTATGTGACCCGCGAGGGAGACGAGGAAAAAACAAGCGCTTGCGGATGAGCATGCAAGGGAGGGGGTTTGCCAGTTTGTAGCTCATTGGTGGGCCACTGGAGGGGGGGGTTTTAGGAGTGCTTGCGGGCACGTTCTCAAACTTGGAGCCGGTTCGGGCCCCTTGAGGCTGCGTGCACATGTATGACCCTCTAGCACCCAGCAGAGGGGGCCTGTCTTAAGGCGCTTGGCCCGCCGAGCGTCCAGGCACGAGGGTTTGCCTAAGCTGGGCACGGGCCCAACGCTTGCGGGAAGCAAAGTATGATACGTTTCCGTGAGGCAAAGCTAGGACTTCTTTTCTTTCTTTCTTTTTTTTGGGGGAGGGGTTGTATGTTTCAAGGTGAAAGGTTTGTGAGTTCTCAGGACTGCCTTGCGTCTAGATTACTAAGGCGGAGGGCCTGTCGAATCTTTCAGGAAGATTTGCTTTTCTCCGCCTTTGGGCCAATGGCTTTCACTTGGTGATTTGGGTGTGTTTGTTCTTGTGGTGCCTTTGGTCGGAATCGGCTCAGTGCCAGCATTGCTTACGCCTTCTCAAGTTGAGTCTGTTTGTTTCAAGGGACTCCTGCAGACGTGAACCCAAACCAAACGCAAGCATGTTTAGAAGAGTCTCCTTTTGGGATCGGAGAATTCTTTCGGGTTCCTTCCGCACAAAATCGCGGGGTATTTCCCTCCCTCGCCGGAAGTGCCAGGCCTGGCGCAGCAGGCTCGGAGGGATGCCAAACGAATCGGATGGCGAAGGGGCGCCGCCGTCTACCCGAATGCACGGGGGCAAGGAAGGGCTTCCAAACTGCTAAACAAATCCAAGCAACATAAGAAGAACCCTTGTGTATAATGTCTCGTGGTTCGTCCTTGTGTTTTCCCGTTTCTTCCCGGGGAGCGGGGGGAGAGGACGTTTTTTTTCTTTCAAGGCTGGCTTTTGATAGATCTGGTTCCCTGGTTTTCTGGCTTGTTGCTTGATTGGCTGGATGGTTGATTGGTTGCGTGGGTGGGTTGGTTAGTTGGTGGGGTTTGGTTGCTTGGTGGGTGGGTAGGTGGGTGGGTGGGTGGGTGGGTCGGTCGGTCGGTCGGTCGGTCGGTTGGTTGGCTGCATGCCCAGCATATCCACGTCAACCCTAAACCCAACAGCAGCCTGGATATCAGTCCTTTGCCAAGCCAATTGAGATCTAAGCCAGTCTAAAACCAACCCCTAACTCGAGCAACCAAAGCAGAACCACCAGCAAGAACCAGATACCGCCTCTTGCCTCCAACCCGGAATGCACCTCCCGGTGTTTCCGACCCTAAGAAAAACCAGCGCTGCACTCCTACGTTAGGGCGGAGACTGGAATGGCTGGACCCGAGCTACCGGGAGACGCCCTACAGCGAGACGGAGGTGCGGCTCAGCGTGCAGTACACCAAGGAGCCTAGCGTGGTACGTGCCCAATTTTTTTCTGGGGAGGGCGGCACTTTTAAGCATGTCCGGGGTTGCTGCCAAAATTCAGGAAGCGTTGGGCCCCGTTTCTTCCGGTGGGGCCAAAACCTGGCAAGTTACCGGAAGCGGAGGGGTTGCGGTGAAAGGCCAAGGTGCCCTTTGCCGATTGCAAAGAGCACCCTGCTCTCTCATCGAATTGCAAGAATTCTAGGTGATGCACCTTCTGGACCTGTTTGCGGTGTATGTGTTTTTCAGGTTGCATATGAGTTGCCCTGTTCTTTGCGGGCGCTTGCAGGACGACAACTTGCGGAGGGGCCCATCTCAAATACAGGCATGCACTTGGGGGAGGTTTGGCAAAGAACAGGCATGCGAGCTCCCGCTTGCAAAGCGTGTTCAGAGGGGTATCTCCGCCCCTTGGCTCGGGGGAGGGTGGCCACGTGGCCACTGGGAGGGAGCGGCCGAGAGGAGCAGAAGGCGCTGCGCCGGAGGCTGCACGACGGGGATGCGGACAGCTGGCTGCTCCAAAGGTGCGCAGCCAATGGCATGGTGTCGGAGGCCCGGAGGGTCAAAGGCTGGGCCTTCCTCACGGGCGGTTTGCTTCTGGAAGTCCCTTGTGTAAATAGTCCTCCTCCTCCTCCTCCTCCTCCTCCTCCTCCTCCTCCTCCTTGCTCATCCTGATCCTCAACATCACCATCGCCAAAGCATCGCCTATCTTTGACACCATTGCAGGCGGACAACACGCGCCGGCCAAAGGGCGTCCCTTTATCCGGACGCAGCACTGGTGCACATGGCCATGATAGCAACAGTTAACCCTTTCGGTCCTTTTCGCCCCTTACACCATTGCATGGTTGTTGTTGGGACACATTTTACATTTTTGCTTATTGTGTTTAGTGGGAATTCCCCACTTGACTGCTAAAATTTAATTTGTTGCTCCCCTTCCAACGTCAACCGAGCCATTGCCCGACTTGCCGGCGATTTGTTCCCCCTGTTCAGCCGAGTTGAAAGGGTCGGGTCTTAACGTGTCAGCGAGCCGAAACCGCCAGGTGCTCGAGGCCGTGGAGGCCATGAAGGCAGCAGGCGGGGATGGGGCGTCTTGGGGGTTGCAGTTACAGAAACGAATTCGTTGGACAAACTCATTTGGCTGTGGCTCAAAAACCCGGTACCAAAATGGAACCCTGGTAAGTGGAAACATGGACCAAAACCTGCGTAACCCCCCTTTTTTAATTTTGAGCCACGCCCATTTGTTTCTTCATTTGTTTCTTTGTATATGTGAGCACTGCTGGAACACCATATGTATCTAAATGCGTAATAGGAACGCCAAGCGCACAACGCAGTGTTTTGAGGTACAAAGGTGCAAACAGGAGTTTGTGAGTTTTAGATTCGAAGCGAGTTTTGAAATAGAACAGAAGCTGCGCACATGTCATGCTTGGTGTGTTCTGAAATTCTGGGGCTGGGCCAGGGACGTTCTTTTTTTCTATGTCTCTGGAGGCAGCCATGATTAGGGGATGCCTTTTTCATAGACCAGCCGTGGTAGATGGTGTTTTGAAGGCTGTATTCAAATGGAAGGGGCTTAATAGGGGATGAAAAAAGGCTATCAAAAAGAGGGCTTTTGCGGAGGCCGTGTTTGTCAAGGCAAGTGTCTGCATGTAAAACTCAAGGCCTGCCTTTTGGGTGATACGATGTTTAGCCTCTGAGGCATGCCGTTTCTTCTGATGGCCCTTCGGTCAGTGACAGCCAGAATGATGAGCCAATCAGCCTGGACAAAGTACAAGCTCACTGCGGTTGGCTACACTGGGCGATAGAAGTGATGAAGGTTCCTTAGCTGGGAGTTCTAACTCGCAGGTGTGCTGGGAGTTCTAAATTGCAGGTGTGTGTGTGTGTGTGCGTGTGTCTGTGCGCGTTTGCGACTTTTCGCAGAATTGCACCACTTGGTGACTTTGCGGGAGAACCGTCGACGCACGCCTGGAGCTACGGCGGGTCGGGCATGGGAGGTGTGCAAGTGCCGGCGGCCAACCATCACGCCATGCTGAGGGCCTGCCGTGGACCCAGCTGCATGGGGATAGTAGCCATAGAACGGAAAGCAACTCCGTGATCTAGGTACATCCGGGAGGATTCCTGAGCATCAGAAATCCACGCGCTTTTGGGATTCTGTTGAGGAATATGGATGAGGTTTGCCCACCTCATCCAGTTGATGTCACTGGCCATGCAAGGAGCCAATGATTCCAAACTGTTTCCCCTGCGCCAAGGGGCGACCTACAAAATCCACTGGGAATTTTGTTAAGTTTGCTTACCGAGGCTCTGAAGTTGGTCGCTGGGGGCAGGCGCGGCATTCAGAGTTCCGAGGGGGACCGTCCTGGTTTGGGGCACCGGGTTTACAACCAGCGCACCCAGACATACTCAGTTGAGCAGCGACCAAAACCTGTGTTTGCTTTTTTGGAAGGTGATTCTACCCGGCTTCATCCTACAACAGCCCTTCAACGCACCAGCAGTCAGCTTGAGTTTTCCGCGCTACTCATATAGGTGCTTTTTTGAAGGGAGTACCTTTGCTTGGGGTTGCAACGCGAAACCCAAAGGAAAACCATCATGGCGTTCCCCGGTTTTGACGCAATCCGATATGTTTGCGCAGTTTGCCGCTAACGCATGCACCAGCAACACACACACAGACATGTTCTGACGCCATTGGGAGGCCGGCGAGCTGCTGGAAGAGTTCCGGCAACAGCGCGTCTCCTTGCAGCCCAACAGCGCACGCCTGGCGGTGATTATCGCGCGCTTCCTGGGAACTGTGCCTGAAGGGGGTGGAAGGGCCTGTGTTGGTGGCAAGGGGCGGGGGAGGGGGGGTGGTTGTTTGGTGTTGCCCACGGAGGGTAGAGGTTTGGTGGAGTTGTGTCCTTGTGGCCTTTTTGAGGACGGCCGTGGGGTTTGTCGGGGGGCGCGGGGAGGTGCGCCGGCATCGCCACGCCAACGCCGGCCGTGACAATCAGCCCTTTCCTGGCTTTGCAGAGTGCAGAGGTTGTCCCAGCGCAGAATCACTTTACCTTTTTTCGGCCTTGGCCTAGCTTGTCGCCCATTAAATGTCCATGTGATTATTTTTGTCTTTTGGACCAGGAGTCAGCAAAAATGGACAGGTGGAGGATCCGAAGTGCCGTTTATCTTTTCGTGCGAGACGGGGGGCACGTACTGTAGTACGTGCCACTGAAACAAATGCAAGCCTTGTACACACCAGCTTTGTCCCGGGATGCCCTTTCGAAACATTGCTCACCAAAAGGTAGCGCTCCAAATTGGCAAGGTGGTTTTTGAACAGGTGAAATGCAGCTGTCACCTGAATTCGAAAGCAAGCAAAGAGAAGCTAGAACACACTGATCAAGCATTGGACAGAGGCTCTCTCATAGGCGCTTCAGCACCCCACTCAGCCATCTCCAGCCATGCGGCTCACCGCGAAGCCCATCAGCGGGTTTGTCTCAGGAGCTCTGGGCAAAAAGCGGTCCCGGTCGGCGGCTCTACTTGAGACCTGTTTAAGCTGGTGAAACACGGCGGCTTCTCCACCAGAACTGTTTAACTCAGAAACACATCATTTTTGTGGTGCTTTCAATTGCGACGTTTCCTTTGGGCGGGATGTTTCAGGTTTGACATGTAGATCAACCTGGTTTGGGCAGCGCAACAAACGAGTTTGCAGGACGCTTTGCCCATGCGATTGCGTTAGGAAGCAGCAGCCATTCTCCAAAACCCGCCCTCGTCCTCCCCGTTATGGAGGGAGGCCAGCCGGACATCTGTACGGCCAAGGAACGAATGTTTCGTATGGGAACATGATCTATCCAAGTGTGACATAAGACTTAAGCAATTGCTTCTTGGAAAGCACCATTACACAAGTGTTACGGGTTATGAGTGATTTCTCGTGAGCTAGTATTGGACTGCAGATAGCGTGGGTGGGTAGGGGTTGGTCGCTTTATGCTTGGGGCTATGCAAGGACCCAAGGAAAAGCCCTCTAATCCGGGAATCGCCGTTCGGAGACAAGCCATTG
Source organism: Effrenium voratum (assembly GCA_963377175.1). Taxonomy (NCBI): domain Eukaryota; class Dinophyceae; order Suessiales; family Symbiodiniaceae; genus Effrenium; species Effrenium voratum. The sequence goes on along the minus strand of CAUJNA010003845.1, from coordinate 70,999 downwards.
TGGAATAAAATATTTAGTTTCTTGGTTGATGAACCGTTGTTGACTGCTTCATTGCAGCTTGATTATGGCTGTATGGCTGTATCCACAATAAGGGCTCAGCATTGCCAGGGTTCATGCATGAGTCCATGCAATCAGCCTCTTGGAAACCCTTTCCCTAAGCCCCTGGGTTCATACATACCGTAGGTGGACGAATTAATCAAACCCGTACAGTTGTACCCCCCCCCCCCCCGCCCCCCCAATTTCAATGTTATTGCCCGTTTGGAGGGTCGGGCTGGGTGAACGAATTGAATCAAACCCCGATGACATGAAACGCGCTGGTGTTTAGTGTAACATTGACATTGGGGGGTGCGGGGTGTGCGCCCCGCATCTGTCGGCGGTTTTGATCCATTTGTCCATCTACTGTAGGTCTGTGTCCAAACAGGGGCTTGGATTCCAAACATGACATCGGTGATGTCCTCATGGTTCCCGAAAACCGCCAGAAGGACTCACCCCGAACAGGGCGCCCACCAAAGACCAGCCCCAAATCAAGGACTAGGTGGGTTTGAAGCAACCCCGAAAGGGTACCAACAAAAACATCAAAACGCACATCCTTTTTGGCGCTTAGTGGGTTTCAACGGATTTCGAAGGGGAACCATCCATTTTGGGACCGCTGCATTCCGCCTTCGACTCGAGGGCTTGGTTCCGGGTAGGAGCCGATGGATCTGTAGCCGCGGTGGCGCCAGAGGCGGGTGCTCTTTGGCTGGTGGGGCGCCGCAGCCCTGAGGACGGGTCCAGGATGGGGGGGGTAGGGAGCCGGCATGCTTGATTTGGGTTGGTTGTTTTTCCCCTCAAGAAAATCCGGTTGTTTCCCGTTCTAACCACCAAAAAAAGGATACCCTGAAAAAACGGAGGCACCCATTTCGAGTAGGTTGCAGGTGGATTCCTGTCTCTGGAGAGGCTTGGTGATGTCTGCACTTCCCCTTGGCACACGAGTTTCCGTTTGGGAAAACTGGCGGGCAATGGAGGGATCACTTGGGGGTGTGGTTTTGGAGGGTTCCCTTTTTGGGGTTGGTTTACAGGGAAAACAAAGGCACGCCTCCCCATTTCGGCGGGTCAACTCCCTATGTTGACACCGCCGACCTGAGGAGCTCTGCATCTGGAGCGCTTGGGACTCGCCGCTGGGCAGAAACCCGAGGGTCCAGGAAAGTGAACGTGGAGGGCTTCCAACATGTATTATTTTGGCGGTTGGAGTAACAAAAATTAAAAACCCCTTCTTTTCAGGGGGGGGGGGCCGGAGTCAGGGGTCTCGAGCTTGGGACAAACCCAAAAAAGGCTCAAAACATACATTCAGCCTTTGCTGTGGCCGAAGCGAACCTTTCACCCTTTGTTTTCTCTTTGTGCCCATGTTTAGTCCAGGCCAAAATTGGTGGGAATACAGGGTCCCCAGGATACATCTGGGCCGCTTTAAGCTTCACTTCCCTGTAGTTCAAGCACAAGAAAGAAGAAGAAGAAGAAGAAGAAGAAGAAGAAGAAGCCTTGGGCCACTTTAAGCTTCACTTCCCTCTAGTTCAAGCAATAAAAAAGAGAAGAAAAAAAAACGCCCCGCGGCGGGGATTTTTCGGAGGTCTCCTTTGGAATTTTGGGACTGGAGGTTTCGCTTTGGCTTCGGATCCCAGGACCGGTTTCCCCCCCTCGGAGCTGCTGCCACACGGCCTGGAGGTCTTGGGCCGCTTCGCCCCGGCCGAGCTTCGAGCGAAGCTCGGCCGAAGGAGTGCGCTTTGGTTTGGTGGGGCGTCTCTGTTGATTTCCTTGCTGGATTGGTTTTTTGGTTTTCGCGCGGTGTTTCTTGGGTTTCGTTTTCTTGTCTTTGTGAAGTGGCATTTTTCCAAACAAAAATGCGGCGGACGGTCGACCTTTGTCAGTTTTGTGTGGAGGAAAGCTGTTACAGTGTCCTTGCGGCTTGAGCCAGTTGTGCTGCTTATCCGGAAGGAGCAGGAAACCACCGTGTCGATGCGTCAGTGGGTTATTCTGAATTTTGAATCATTCCCCCAACCGAACCAGCCAGGAAGGGTGAGGGCTTGACCGCTTGGAGGGACGAGGGCGGCCAGCTCTGCGGGGAAATCGCTGGCCAGCAGCTAGGCCCCTGCCAGGCGTTTGGGAGGGGGGGGATATGGTGGACACGGGTCTATTCTGCAACCTCTTTCGGGGTTTTGGGTTTAGGATCCTTGGCGGCAGAAACTGCTCTGAGTGTCCATGGCATGGGGGACCCCCCTTGCGACTCAGCCGCGAAAAGGGCGCACATTGTGCCCACTCGATAGGTTCGGGAACCGCCCGTCTTGGAGAAAGGCCTCGAAATAATTTGCGTGTGGAGCTCCCCCCCCCAAAAGAAAGCAGACAAGTTGTGCAGTCTTCGCCAGACCCCATGTTGGCAATCGGTTGGAGAGGGCACGGGCCATGGGTCAGCAGTGTGGTTTTTGCTTTCTGTGATGCCACCTCCCGACCCAAGGGGTAGCGAGTTTTTAGCCGCGGCGTCGCCGTCTACGCAATGCTGTTCTTGCAAATGACGACTACCTTTGGCTGCCCCACGCCAACCGCATCGCAGGCCCCCCCCCCCCATTTTCAGAAGTCATCTCCGCATCTCTGGGCTCCAAAACTCCGAGGCCCCCCTCTGACGTGCCTTCCCCCACGGCGCCTCTGGACACGCCAGGTGGTGGAGCCCACAGAGGTCCTGGTGCGCAGCTCCCTGGAGCTCCTCCCCACCTCCGAGTTGCCTGCGAGGGCCCCAGCACTGGGCTCTAGGGCTCGGGGGGCAAGGTGCAGGGTGGCTGCAACCCCAACAAATCCCCAACAGAGCAGCACGGGGCTTTGCATTGTCGTCGTTTTTTGGTGCTGGATTCGGCTTGTTTGCCCAAACCTTGGCCAATCCAAGCCCCGCAAATTAGGATTCTCCCTGCTTGCCCTTATTCCTGCAAGATTGTTGCGTTTCTAACCCAGAATGGGCGGCTGTCACGAATCACCCAACCTTGCTCACCCCAAACCGCCCCTCGTGGCATGAACGCCTGCAGTTGTTATTTTGCCGCACCAACTCTCCAGCGGACTTGGCGCTAGGAGCTGCGGTTCCTCTTGGGCAACTCCGCGCCCTCGCTGCCAGAGCTGCGCGCCGGAAGCGCCGGAAGCGCCAAGATGGAGGGCGCGGTAGAGGCCTTCAAGTCTCTTGGGCGGAGGGGGGGGTTAACACATGGGGAACCCGAAGCCTCCGGGGTTCGGGTAACCACTGCACCCAGATCGAAGGGGTATGCAAGAACTACAAAATCACTTAGAGGTGGTGCCATTGAAAGGGAAACCAAATTGAGAACCACCATGGGCAAGAGATGACATACGGATGGACCGTTTTCCTTCGGTTCACCAGCTCGCCATTGGAGCCGTGGGTGAGGAAATTGGTGAAGTGACTGACCAGTATGAAAGCCGTAGAAGATCAAGAGAACGTAGATTAGGACCTTGGGCACGTCTCTTGAAAGGACATCCCGTCTCTTGAGAGCACAAATGGTGTATGACTTTCACTCAAACGCAACTAAAACTCGTTACAATTATACAGATTTCATTTATGAATGAGATCTTGGTAAAAGACATGGCGCGGACCTTTTCTTCGGTGTTCCTTTCGCCTTTTAGAATTGTTATAGCGGCTGTTGTGTTGAATTCTAGTTTAGGTTTCCAAAAGGCAAGCCTTTGGTTGCAAGTGAGATTGAATGAAGCAGAGCCGGGTCCTAGCCCAACCAAGCTGGAGTCAGGGCCGTTTCCCCACCCTCACAAACCCATTCTATTTCTACTTTCTGAGAGCCCATTCCAAGAAGGCTCCTTCAGAAGCTCCGGGGAGCCTACTGCGAACACACGAGATCCTGCACCAGTTGGGGTCAATGAACTAATGGGTGCGGGCACAAAGCACCTACCCACTGGCAGCAACTTGTTGTTTTGATTTGTTTTCCTTTCTGAACAAATGCACGCCAACAGGGGAAAATTTGCTCTCATCATGTGTTTGTCCTGGCCCGACAAAGGCACTTTAACCCCTATCTCCCCCTACCTCCGCAGGTTTTGTTTGACTCCGACACCGGGCGCACCAACTTTTTGAGCCTCGGCTCGGAGATGATCCCGCCCCTCCGTCTGGACTTTGCGGCCTACGTGGCCAAAGGCGCAGTCTTGGGTCGCAGAGCGCCGTTGCCGTACACAAGACGGGGGTCAGCCCGAAGATATTTTTGCATCGCAATGGGAGAAGCCAACCAAAGCGTTTGGTGTTCTTTATGTTTCCATTCAAGCAACACCAGAAAAGCGTGTCTTGGTAGCATCTTTGGCCCCATTTTGGGGGTCCCCACCCATTTTTGAGACAAAGCCTCAGTGGTTTTTGAAAGGTGGTTCTGAGCATCACCGTTTCCTTCCTAAGCTGAATTTGACTTCTTTGGCAGATGTGTAATGGGGAGTCTGGTGCTCCCTCAGCAGGATCCCAACATGCCGTGAACATAGCCTTGAACTAAACCCGCGCCCTTTTCGGGCGTCCCGAGCAACCCCTCGAAGTGTTTCGACGATATCCATAAGGCCCCACTTTGAGGTCCGCCCGTTTTCCTCGATCTCAATGTTCCAGAAATCTGCTGCCAAGGAGTCCATTGCCTTGTGATTTAAACGCCCTTGCTTATGTTTTGGAGTGAAGAGGTTTCCCTTTTCTGTTTGCTTGAGCAAACCTTCCCAGCCCTGATCTTGCCTTTCAAAAGCCTGCACGTGATCGTGCGGAAGCACTAGCTGAATCAACCAAGTTTTTGCTGCTGGATGCCGAAGGACTTTTGAGGGCGTTTGTTTCCTTTTTGGTTTCCCCTTTGGCCAAGCCTGAGAAGGGTGCCCGCAAAAAGAGATGGCATTGTTGTTTTATATTTTTGCGTTTTTGAATCGACCATGTTTGGTGGTTTCTAAGGAGAGGCCAGCAGGAAAGCCATCAGTTTGGGTGTTTGTTTCTTTTTTTAAGAAACTCCCCGCGTGTCACGCGCTTGACCCTTCGTCGGTCGGCAGGCGCTTCGGCGGCCCAAGCGGCCGAGCAGCTCACAGCGGCGGCCCAAACGCAGCTGGCGAAGCGCCCAAGCGCGGCGGTGCGGTGCTACCTGCCTGAGGCGAAGGGCACTCACTCGGCGGCCCTAAACTTGACTTCCATCAGAATCAGATCTGCTTTGCTGGCCCTGAAAGTGGACGCCTGAGTGAAGTTGGAAATTCGAAGTGTAAAAGGCTAGGTGACCAAGCTGATGGTTTCCTTGCGGTTCAGAAGTCAACCATCAACTTGTGTGGAAACCATCAACCGCTTCAAGACACCCATGACGATGAGCGTCACTCGCGAGACCTTGGGCCATGCAGTGCTGCTGGGCGCTACGGAGGACCCACTGCCAGAGCCTTAGAGGCAGTGGTGGCACGGGAGCACGAGCGAAGGGGTTTAGATCGCCAGGATTTTCCGATTCCCTGGGAAAACAATTTTCTTTGGGGACTATGCTTTTCTGGTTGTGGGAAGGGCCACTTGCTGAGATGCCAGGCAAATGTTCTTTGAAGTGAACAGGTCCCTGACATTGCCCACGTTACGTCCGGGTGAAAGTAGATGGCACAATTCCCTTGTGGGCAAGTAGTAGGGATGACTAAATCAACATGAAGCATTTTGCAATCTACTTCCTGCTGCAAGTGGATCAACTGTGGGACCTTGCATGGCATCATGATGCATTCTAAGGTTTGCAACATGCCAGAATCTATCAGTGTCAGGCTCACTTCGGGGCAGAAGCCGAGGTAGATTTGGGTGATTGACAAAATGAGTTTGCTTGAAAATAGGGCAACCCCTCAAGATTTGTTTTTTCCCAGTGGTTTCCTTAAAGCACACGCCAGTACAGTGGAGCAGCACTCCTGAAGGTTTGCAGTGAATTTCATGCTAGGGCGTTCGATTCGAAACTTAGATTGGCCCACTCACATGATTGATTGCGGAACGCTCAAGTATTTTTTTTAGAGCTTTTCAAGATTCTAGAGCCTTTCAAGACTCTTTTCCTTTTGGGGTATTCATTTGTTCTTCTCAGCAAGAAGTGCTTTTCTATGCTGATTATTGGTGTGCGCAGCCCCGTTTCCCACGGATTCCCGTCCGGTTCCGGGGCTGCTCCATAGTTGGATCTCAAACTGGGACCCTTTTCGACGAAAACGTGTCTTGTCTCCCGTTTTCCGTTTTGCCAACTCAACGAGCAGTGGGGGTTTTCCACCCCGCCTTTCGTTCCCTTGCCAAGCTCCAACGGTCCGACGGCGGGTGGAAAGCGACCTCCTAGGTGGCGGAAGGAGCTGCACCGCCTGCTGCGGCTCCCGGAGGAGCCGCTGCTACTGCCGGGGGCCGCCCTACCGCTGCCCGGCCAGGCCGGGGCCTTTCGCCTTTATTTTGGGGCGGGCGAAAGGCGGAAGCAGGTGGAGTTTGTTCAAGGATTCGCAGCAATGCGTGGCTTTCCACCAATTTGAGCGAAGTGTGTTCTTCAGGGGGGTGGTTGATTCAGGAAAAAAGGAACAGTTTTGGTGGCGGTTGAACCAAACCAAGGTTTGGGCTGCCTTGGTTATTCGATCAAAGATTCAACGGTTGGCCTTGCAAGTTCAAAAGGCTTTCCCTTAAATTGTGTGTGGGTGGGAAATCTAGTGACCCCTGGCTGACAAGGTGGTGCTGGATGATTGGTTGGGTGTCGAACGCAGGATGTTGTCGCGTGCCCGGCTTAGGGCGCACTTGCTGGACACCATTGACATCCATGGATCACCAAGCAAAAAAGCGGAAGAAGCAAGGCTTCTGTTGTCTTATCTACGTGGTGTTTTCTTTATCCGTGTTTGTAGGGGGCACATCTGCAATGTGCCTTGGGAGCGCTACGCGCCATACTATATCCATATCGATCACCACACTGGGGCAAGCCCAGGTTTCTGGGAGAGCTGCTTATCTTTCCATGCTGGTCTTGAAGCCAGCGCCGAAATGGGAAACCAAATCCAATCCCCATATCAGTCCTGCGCTTCGCGTCCTCCAGGATATCAAAAGTAGGGTTGGGTAACTTCCTTTTGACACACCTTCAAACATCTATTGTTGAACCCACCTCATTTTGGTCCCCCTTCATTGCAGAGAGGGCCGGCCGGCCCTGGCCCGGTCTTGCCCCAGGCGCACCCATGCGCCACCGGCAAGCCGACCAACCCCCACAGCTCCTGCGGCCCGCAGCCGGGCTGGTGGAAAGGCTCGCAGGACACCACAGGCCGCGCCTTCGTGCGGGGCCTCTACGAGTACAACCACTACATGCAGGACTTTCGACCGGCAAGTCCTTGCCGCCGGGGGGGCTTTCTTGTGAAGGCACGACACGGACTTTGGGCCTGTTGGGCTTGGGGGAGGTTGGTTCATTTCTATTTAAGCTCCAGGTGCACAAAAGGTACATGACCATTTGTCAAATTGTACTTTCCAGAAACAAATCCAGGGTACCCTGCGGCCCTTAGATGCTGTGTTTTTCCAGGTTCTATTTCTAGGCCTATGATTTGGACACTTTCCAGGGCTTGCCAATGGCATTCTCTTCTTGTTTGGTTCCCCAGAAATGGCCCGCCACAAAAATAATTTGCAACTGGGGCTGATGTTTAGGCAAGTCCCTCAATACTCATATGGGTATCATCATTTAATTTGAATATCCAGAAAAGGACGCCCGTGTCCAAAAGTATTCCCCTGCAAATCAACAGGATGACAATAAGGGACGGTATTCCGAGTATTCCCCTCCAAAAGAATTCTCTGCAATGATGTACCCTTTGAATCATGACACGCAATGATGAAAAGAACCATTCATCTCCAAAAGAAAGCCTAGATACAGGAATTTGCCACCTCCGAAAAACGATATGGGTTGATCAAATTTGACTCAACATAACCTGCAAATTAACGGCTGCAACTCCCAGCAGCGGATGCCAGAAGAACCGGGAGGACAGTTTCGACGACAACGGCTGGGGCTGTGCCTACCGGTCCCTGCAGACCTGCGTGAGCTGGTACCGGTTGCAGCACTACAGCGGGGAGGTCGGCCAAATGGCTGGATGGGATTTGTTTCGCAGTCTCCTTACGGTGCATATAGGACAGAAGTAGCTTTTCAGTACCCCAGATGGGACCCTGGAAGGCTGGTTTGGAGGTGTTTTGGTGGTGGTTTCCCGTCACCAAGCCACTAGCTAAGCCAAAGGTTGTAGCAGGCTGTTTGAGGGAAGATCCTGTATGTGGGAAGGTAAAGTTTAAAGAGGATGGCTAAACCAAATTTGGGTAATTGTGCCATCTACTTTCACCACTGTACCGGCAAGGTTCCCTACAGTTGGATTGCTGTGCTCCAGTGAAACCTGCCAACCCTCGGGCAAAGTGCCCTGGGCATCTGCAGATGAGACTTTCGATGGCACGAGAGAGAGGGAGAGAGGAACCCTCCCGAATCTGCCCCACCCAACCTGGACATCCGTTGTTTTCTGGGCGTACATCCGCCCCCAATGCAACAGGGAGCCCCCTTTGGCTTCATTCCAAAGACAAACCAAAGGAACTTGTCGCCAAATGTTGAGACCTGGATCCCACGTGCGTGCGGGCTCATTCTTGACTTTTTGGGGGACCCCCACAAAAAGGTTTGCCCTCGACTCAACAGACAAGGATTCGAGCGGCATCGCATAGGCGGTGCCCAGCATCCCGGAGATCCAACGACTGCTGAAGCGCATCGACGAGGCGCACAAAGACCTGGAGGTGGGCAGCAAGAAGTGGCGCCTCGGCACAGGAATTTCGCTTCTTTTTTTTTTTGGGGGGGGGGACCCCCAACGTTTCCCTTTTAAAACCAGCCAAGAAGGGTACCCTCAAAAAAAGAAACCCCCAGCTGGAGAATTTGCAAACGTGGAATCTGAGGGGTGGCCTTGTTTCACCCTTGTCGCGTTCCCATGTTCAGCCTTCGGGTGGAAGCTTTCAGTCAAGTCCAAATTCAGCTCTTGGGTGTCCATTGGATTCCTTTTTTCGGTTGCTCGAAAGGCCAGCTGCTCTTAGGGATTCCTCTAAGTCAGCCAGAGGTGAGTTCGAACTGGCTCCAATGTATCCGCTTCTCTGGCCCCGACTTCCGGCCCAGCTTGATGGCAGGATCGGAACCGTGGAGGGCATGTACCTGCTGCAGGAGTACCTCAAGGCCAAGCGCGCAGAACTCAAGCCGAAGCTTCGGGAGTCCAAGGAATGCAAACCACTCCCGTCAGGGACATATCCCAGGCCAGTTTTCTTTCAAGTCCATCTTAGTGGTAGACAAAAGCTTGGTTCCCTTTTTTGCGGTTCCACTCGGTGAGAGAATGGGACGACCTGTTCTGTGGTTGCCTCATTCCCCATGTTGTTTTTAGCCCTTCGAACATCAGTCGTTGGAAAGGGGAGTTTTTGTTGGGGGGGGGGCAGGAGTGAGGACAACCCAAAGTTCGTTTATTTGCCCACAAACAAGATCAAACCGGGCATGGGTCCCCTCAAGCCCCCAACCAATGGCTCGGTCTTGGATGTCGTAAAGAAACGCCTTGGGCTATTTTAAAGTGAGCCAGGCGAGTGACGACGTTGCTAGCCAATTGGTGCTGGTTTTGTTTGCATTACATTCCTGAACAGCATGGCTCCCCTTTTGTGTGTTTTGATTGATCGGGATTGGTTTATGTTTTATGCTTGGTATGGTTTGCTGCTGCTTACTCATGGCTTCCCGTAGGTGGACTGCAAGATGATGTACTGCCAAGACGCAGCTGACATGGCCAGTCAGGCCCCGCAGATGCTCCAGCACCTGAAGCTCTGACCAGCAAAAGCTCGGAGGCTGATGGTTTGCTGCGTAAAAGTCCATGGCCTTTTCAGTATTGAGGCCCTCACGGTCTTGTTTATTTCTTCACGTTTCTTTTGTTTTGGAGTTGCTTATTGGGCTCCGGGTTCATCTTCAGGGCAACTGTCGAAAGTAGGAGCCACAGCATGCATTTGGGGCGATCTGGGGAAGCTTTTCCACATGGCTTCTTTTGCGAGTTTGCTTTTTGAGCGTACCTTACCCGCTATTTGGTTGGTGTTTTGGGGTTTCTCCATTTGACACATACCCTTTTGGCTCCCAGGAAAACGGAAGGCACGCCCATCATGATGGGCGCCGGGATGTATGCCTACACCCTGGTGGGCCTGTGCTTTGACTCCGCCTCTGGTGAGGCCGGGGAAGAGGCATATCTGTTGACGGAACTGCATCTATGTTGGTGAATTCGGTTAATTCTGTGTCACCATTGGTGAAGAGCCCAATTTCATTGGATGTTCAACCTTGGCCTTGGTTGGGCTGGAAGGCCGTGGGGTCATTTGCGTACGTGTCTGGTGTTATGTGCCACGTGTCGCTGCAAGCTGAGCGGGCCGCTCGATTTTCTCGATGCGTGTGTGTTTTCATCTTTTGGTGGGCGAGTGACATCATGTGGGCTCCCCTTTGCACGGGGGACATTGCAGGAAACATGCGCATAACTGTCCTAACCTATACCTTTTGGAAAATCAATTAATTTGTCAGAATTAGATTGTCCGCTCACCTGTTGCCTACAATGCCTGAGCAAAGGTGTTCTGTGGGAGGTCTTTTTCGCACTCTGTATTTCCTGGTGACCCTTCATCGAGCCAATGAATGCATCCAGAGAGCAGATATCCTTTGGTTCACAGCCAGTGGGTGTCCTTCTGGGAAATGAACTCCGCCAACTTCAGTTTGGTTTATTTTTTGGATTCCGAGACAAATCCGTCTTGTTCTCCAGAAGGACGCCCGGTTTATTTGGAGGACAAGAGCCCCAGATAGATGTAAGCCCCCTTGGTTTCCAGAGGTGGGCGGCCAAGTTACCCACGCTGGCGATAGATGCTTCCCCTGAGTACCGGGCAAGGAGTCGTATTCCTTTTCGCCCAGGTCGCCTACCTGATCGTGGACCCCCACTACACCGGCCAGGACGATCTCAAGCCCATTCTGCAGAGCCTCGGCGCTTTCGGGGCCGCAGGTCGTTCTACTGGGCCCCAACTTCCGGTTCTGGAATCCTCATTGCTGGTTCTTGGGAGTGGAACATGGCAAAAAGCAGCGACACAACATCACAACATGGACTTGCGACATGGTGATGACTTCCTTGGATGATTCTTTTTTGTCCGGGTGAATCAGCCCACCCTTACCGTCTTTCAGGCACCCTGAATTGGTGGCTTGGATTGGTGGTTTGGGGATTCGGTCGGATTTGAACCGCCTGTGGGTTTGAAACCACACGCACCTCCAATTCACCGATTCAAGTCGGAAGCTGGAGATATTCTCCGAGGAAGGGCTGGGTGGGGTGGAAGAACTTGGAGTTCTTCGAGAAGAGCACGGAGGGCAGCTTCATCAACTGCTGCCTTCCGCTGGTCCCTCGGGGCCCCGGCTGCCTCTGAGAGCCTTTCGAAACCGACCGGGCGGATGGAGAAAACACGGGCGGGGGGTTTAGTTCAGCGGGGGGGGGGGGCGTCAGAGAGGTGATTTTCCATCGGAGGTGGGGGTGGGGGGATGGTCTTGGAATTCAGGGAGCGCTTCTCAAGTGGTGGGTTTTCCTTCTGGGCGCTGTGCCCCTACTGCGGGTGTGCAATGGAATCCGCCAGGAGCTGCTGGTGGTCCGAGCCGCCTGGGGCGCTTGGGAGACCGCCCTGGCGCTTCTCAAGTCGGCGCGCCCGGCGCCCAGCCCGCTCAGCCCATCGCCATGGCGTTAGGCGGAGCCCACGCTCCAAAGGACTGAGGGAGCCCTGCCCAAAGCAAATGAGGTTTGCCTCCTTTGAGCACCCAGCGCGCCACGAATCATACCCGCCCTGCGCGCACACGGATCGGAGTTTCAAGGGAAGGGGGCTTCACTTTCAACCAACCCAAAACAAATGTCCAAACTCCAAAAAACACTGACATCCACCTCCAAAAGTGGCAGATTTCATGGAACCCACCTGCAGGGGAATTCCAGTGACCTTTGTTCGCTTGCCAACCAGCTTGGTCCCCTTGGTGGTGCTGACCCTGAAGTATATGAGATGGAATTGTCTACCCCCAAGTGAACTTAGATCTCAGTTGGACACAGGCGCACTTGCTACTTTTTGCCTCCAGTCTTTTTGGCTCTTCGCCTGGAGCCTCACATTCATCCTTTGGGCCAGCATCAGTGAGCTTCCATCTGGTGGGCGGCTGATGTTCAAGAGGCAATCTCAGGAGTCCTGTTGAACTTTCGCATCATGCCTTATACCGACACTCTTGAGTTTGCCTTGCCGGGAAAACGCATGAGGCATTCCAATTGGAGTTGAGGGGTAGGATGGGCGGGGAAGGGGAGAACCCCAGAGACAAGCCCTCGATGGTGCTGCTTGCATGTTCCGAGGCAAGGGGGCGCTAGAAGTTGATGCCGCCACCTACACAGTTGTCCAGCATGCGTGCGGGCCTGAGGTGATGTGAGCCATTCACACGGAAGTTTCATGCATTTGAGCACGAGCTAGGCTTGCAAGGACGACATTCCTTGGGCTCGCGCTTTTGGCTGCTTTCAAGCCCCGACTTTGGCCCATTGCTTCGCCATGGCGACCTTTGTGGCCGTTGCTGCGCCGGGCTCCGGCCCTGCCTTGCAGGCCCACGCCCGCGCCGCGGTCCCCCAGCTGCAAGCCAGGGCTGCGCCCGGCGTCTCCGGCACCAGCGTCGGCGTTTGCGGCTCGGCAGCCGCAGTGGCGGTGGCAGCGGCGGCACGGGGGCGCGCCCGGAAGAGCGCACGCAACGACCGGGTTTCTCAATGCGGCTGCATTTTGAGGGATTCTCAAAAGTTTGGTTGGGTCCCGGTGGTTTCCCTTTTTTGTAACCACCCCTTTGGGCAGGCGCATCTTGTGAAACCAAGTCCAGCTACCTGGTATCATACTCAGACTCACGTTTCGGGAATGACAGGCATAAAAGGAAAAGGCACAGCCGGCCTATCTCCCAACCTGAGGGATCTTCCCGCGAGGAGCGCCTGGCGCGGCGCGTCACCGTGGTCTCGGAGGCGGGCACGCAGGCGGGGGAGCGGCCGAAGGAGGGCCGGAAGCTGAAAGTGGTGGTGGCCGGCGGTGGCGTGGGGGGCCTCACCTGCGCCCTGGCCTTGCTCAAGAAGGGCATGGACGTCAAGGCGCGGGAAAAACGGGTGCGGTGGATCTGAACAGCGAGCTGAGTGTGGAAATCGGCTTTTGGGTTGCCTCTTTCTGTGAGTGGCCAAGGGAGTCCCCAAAAATGGCCCAACATGGCTGGTTTCCTCTTGGCTTCCCTTTTAAACCAACCAAAATAGGCTTCACCAACAAAAACAGATTGATCTTAGGACAAACTTCTGCCAAACCAGGGGAATCCGCTTCTAAGTGACAATCTAGTCATGGACATCAACCACTTCTGCATCACAACGCTATTTCCCACAACCACGCGCTTTTCACTGCTTTTCACGCCCCAACAGAACATATGTATGTTTAGAGGCAGCCAAACTAGTTCCGTCCCCCACAAACGACCCCCAAACGAACGACGCCTCCTAGGTCTACGAGAAGACCGGCAAGTTCGCGCGCTTCGGGGGCCCCATCCAGTTCGCCAGCAACGCCACCTCGACGCTCAAGGCCATCGACGAGAGGCTCTTCGAGCGGATCATGGGGAAGTTCACCGTCACCGCCACGCGCCGCTGCGGAATCAAGGATGGGCTGAGGCGGGCCTCCTGAAAGTTGGGGACTGTGTGTGTGTGTTTTTGAGGGGTGCCCGTTTAGGGGACATTATTTAGGCGCATTACCCGTATTTCGCCTTATTGGCGAACTTCAGCATGAGCGCTCGCATTTCGCTGCGAAACGAATTTCAGGAACCCTGTGAGGTCCAACGGCGACTTCCGCATGACCGACGTCTTTGACCCCTCGTACTTTGTGAATCCGGACGCGCCTGCAGATTGGTTCATCTCCTTTCCGCTGAAAGAGTGCGCGGATCTGTTCCTCGCACTTACCTTGTAACTTTCGTTGTGGTTCCAAAAGGTGAGCCTCAACCTTGTATCCTCTCCCGTATGAAGCCAGATTGGATCTAGCCGTTGGCCTCTAGGAGCCTTGTGGTGGGTCTCGTGTTGGTGCGACTTCCTTTTTTTTTTGGGGGGGTTGTGCCCTTCAATAGCAGTCAAAATGGGGCATTCAGGGGTCGGAACCAAGTTCGCGGTTGGACATATATGAGGTTGTTGTTGTTTGTTTGTTTGTTTGTCTGTCTGTCTGTCTGTCTGTCTGTCTGTCTGTCTGTCTGTCTGTCTGTTTGTTTGTTGTGGTTGTGGTTGTGGTTGTGGTTGTGGTTGTGGTTGTGGTTGTGGTTGTGGTTGTGGTTGTGGTTGTGGTTGTGGTTGTGGTTGTGGTTGTGGTTGTGGTTGTGGTTGTGGTTGTGGTTGTGGTTGTGGTTGTGGTTGTGGTTGTGGTTGTGGTTGTTGTTGTTGTTGTTGTTGTTGTTGTTGTTGTTGTTGTTGTTGTTGTTGTTGTTGTTGTTGTTGTTGTTGTTGTTGTTGTTGTTGTTGTTGTTGTTGTTGTTGTTGTTGTTGTTGTTGTTGTTGTTGTTGTTGTTGTTGTTGTTGTTGTTGTTGTTGTTGTTGTTGTTGTTGTTGTTGTTGTTGTTGTTGTTGTTGTTGTTGTTGTTGTTGTTGTTGTTGTTGTTGTTGTTGTTGTTGTTGTTGTTGTTGTTGTTGTTGTTGTTGTTGGTTGTTGTTGTTTGTTGTTGGTTGTTGGTTGTTGGTTGTTGGTTGTTGGTTGTTGGTTGTTGGTTGTTGGTTGTTGGTTGTTGGTTGTTGGTTGTTGGTTGTTGGTTGTTGGTTGTTGGTTGTTGGTTGTTGGTTGTTGTTGTTGTTGTTGGTTGTTGGTTGTTGGTTGTTGGTTGTTGGTTGTTGGTTGTTGGTTGTTGGTTGTTGGTTGTTGGTTGTTGGTTGTTGGTTGTTGGTTGTTGGTTGTTGGTTGTTGTTGTTTGTTGGTTGTTGGTTGTTGGTTGTTGGTTGTTGGTTGTTGGTTGTTGGTTGTTGGTTGTTGGTTGTTGGTTGTTGGTTGTTGGTTGTTGGTTGTTGGTTGTTGGTTGTTGGTTGTTGGTTGTTGGTTGTTGGTTGTTGGTTGTTGGTTGTTGGTTGTTGGTTGTTGGTTGTTGGTTGTTGTTGTTGTTGTTGTTGTTGTTGTGGTTGTTGGTTGTTGGTTGTTGGTTGTTGGTTGTTGGTTGTTGGTTGTTGGTTGTTGGTTGTTGGTTGTTGGTTGTTGGTTGTTGGTTGTTGGTTGTTGGTTGTTGGTTGTTGGTTGTTGGTTGTTGGTTGTTGGTTGTTGGTTGTTGGTTGTTGGTTGTTGGTTGTTGGTTGTTGGTTGTTGGTTGTTGGTTGTTGGTTGTTGGTTGTTGGTTGTTGGTTGTTGGTTGTTGGTTGTTGGTTGTTGGTTGTTGTTGTTGTTGTTGTTGTTGTTGTTGTTGTTGTTGTTGTTGTTGTTGTTGTTGTTGTTGTTGTTGTTGTTGTTGTTGTTGTTGTTTTCTCTGGGGGCTGGCTTGTGTTGGCTTTTGCAGCTTTTGCTCTTCGTTTTTTTTTGTGGCTGCACAAATGCACGAGTCTTGAATTTTAAGTCTTTGGGCAAGGTTCAACTTGCCGTACACCGGAGTGATCAACCGCCCGGACCTGCAAGACATTTTGTTGGACGAGTGCCTGGCGCGACAGGAGGACTTCATTGTGAATGGCGTGTCGGTCACGGGCTACGAAGCTCCGCTGCAGTCGGTCGTCGGCGCATGTTGGCTTTGGCTGGTCCTCTGTGCGGGTTCCCACGGACACCTCTGGGTGCATGAATCCGTGAGCATCATTTTGGTTCGCGAAGCTCGGGTGGCCTGGGTGATCTATGGTGTTTCCGGCGCTTGGCACCTGAGAACCTTTGGGTTGAGTGGGCAAACTGAGGAGAACCACGACAAGGGCGTCACTGTGAAGCTCTCGGACGGCTCCACTGAGGAGGCGAACTGGACCCAATGGGGCGAACAGGGGAGGGGCGGCCATCACAGATAAAGCCACCCTGTGGCCTGACAGACTTGGTCCTTGGTGCCGAGGCCACTTCAAAGTGAGAAAGTACTCGACCATATTGGTACCACACCGGTGGTTTTCCACCATGGGGGGCGGAAAACTGCCAGGGGGTTTGGTAGCGGAAACCACTCACTTCCCCGTGTTCTGGCCCTTTAGCTTGAGAGGAGTTCATTGTCGTCGTACACATACGGTCCGGACTTTGCGACCAATCCCCTCAGACAGTGAGAACATGATGGCGGCTCTTGTAACACACTGGCTTGATCTGCAACATGTGTTTGCACAGGTGGTTGGCCCAAGCCTGCTGACTACACCAGTTCCCAGATGAATGTAAAAGGAACCATTGTGTTGCACCCAAGAAGCTTTCTCAAGATGGTTCTTTTTTGGTGTGTGGGTGTGTTTGTCTGTTTTGTTATTTGTTGGTGGGTTGTGTTGTGTTTTCTGCTTGTTTTTGCGATTTATTGTTTTTGTGCTGGGTTCAGGTTCCGCTTAATTGGAAGTTTGGGTTGGTGGTTTGGAGATTTGAACCCCTGGTTCTTCTAGAGCGTTAAGAATCCCAACCCTGAACCACCAATCCAAAGCACCAAATAGGGGGACGCGGATGGGTTGTGATTTGTTGTGCCTTTTTTTGGGCTCAGTGGGGCTGCATGAAGTCCACCCGTTTTCGGGATGTATGTAAGCCGGTAAGTTGTGGCTTTGTGGTGGCAAAGGTGGCTGGCTGAAAGAAGGCCTAGCACAGCCAAGGCCGGGAAGCGTTTGAATTGGAGCAAAGAGGCTCATTGTGTTTCCCAGCTTTGCAATCTTCTAATACAACTCTTTCTTGGAGTGTTTTTTTTTTTTGGGGGGGGGGTATGTGAATAGAACCAGTGACCCTCCTGCCTGAAGGTCGGCAGAGCTTCGGAAATCCGGCATCGCCACCCCTCCCCCAAAAAAAACAAAACAAACATCGCACGGCACTTAGGCCGACATCCTGGTGGGCGCCGATGGCATTTGGTCCGCAGTGCGGTCGCAGATGTACAAGGAGGGTCCTGTGAAGGCGCCGTCCAAGGACCGGAGGGAAAGCAAAAAAGAAAGAATTGAAAGAAAGAAAGAAAGAAAGAAAGAAAGAAAGAAAGAAAGAAAGGTTTTGGGAGTTTTTTCCAGAAATTTGAGGAGGTCATGTGTGGCACCGGAAGGTTGCACCAGTTTCAGGGGCTGAGTAAAACGAGCTGGGTAGGATCCCCTTTTCCGGGTGGCCTGCGGATCAGTGCTGGAGGCTACGCCCGGAGGAAAAATCTTTGCCGCTTCTTTTAGTATCCATTGGGGAAGTTTAAATTTAACACGGGCTTGTGGGGCAGACCGGCTCGTGTGACACACGCGCTGCCACATTGCCGCTTTGAGCCAAAATGAAGACTTGAGTCTTTGGAGGTCAACCAAGGACGGTCCAGTCAAAGCTAGAAGCCGTTTTTGTTCCTTCAACCAGTAGTTGGCTGCCGGTAGACCGGACAATCACACGGTCACTTCTTATTGAATTCGAAGACAAATTAATTGGGCGCAACGGCAGTGTCGCACGAACACGAACAAGACACGAAAAAAAATGGTTTGAAGAGGGCATAGGAGACTCAATGTGACAATGCGTTTTGGGGTCCATTCTTGCCTCCCGGGGCCCCAACGAACGTATGCCGTCCCGTTGTGGCTTGGCCCCGTCCTGGCTTGCTGATGCGAGGACGGGAAGTCTATCCAGGGGTGCCGCTACTCGGGCTACACGGTCTTTGCCGGAGAGGCGGTCATGGAGGCATGGTGTGAGCATGGGCGGAAGTGGGTGGGTGAGCGTGCAACTTCAAAACAGCGGGGCCCGCTGCCCTTGTTGTGGAATCACGTCTACGGCTGATGTGACGGCTGGCTCCCAAAAAGTGTTCACACTTGTTGGGTTCCTTTGCGGTTTCCCTGAACACCACCTCCAAAAGAGCCCACCAGTTCTTTCACCTTTTCAAGTGAGCCAGAACCAACATGTGGGCGGATGAAGCTTGGGTGGCAATCCCATTCACGATGGGCGTGGGCAGCTTTCCGCCCTTTAGAGTGCTTCGCCCATCTTCGGCTTTGATGGTTTTGACACGTTCCGTGGCTCATTGGGTGCCCCAGCTTGGTCAGCCGCTAGTTGCCGGACTACTACGAGTGCGGCTACAAGGTCTACATCGGCCCTCAGAGGCCCGAGGGCGGCCTCGGGGTGCGGATTGTGACTTGGGGTGCTAGCCGTGTGCAGATGCATACTGAAACCAAAAAGGGTCCTCAAAAGACGACTTCTCCAGACATATTGCATGCAAATCTGCGGGAGTGAATTGCACACTGAGGAAAACAGCAAGGGGATAGATGGTTCACGAGTTCAGCCTCACTAGCAAGCTTATAGGATACAGTACCTCGCCCATGGAGGATCCCCCGTATTGCCAGGGGGGTCCTTTTGCAGAACAAAAAAGTACCTGAGGTGGTGCAGAGACCTTTCGCAGGTCCGTTTCTTTACTTAGCCCCGGACAACAGCAAAAAAACGGCGCCGGAACCGATGGGCTGTTCATCAGAGGTTTGGCCTTGTGTATGTCCGATTCAACGATCCAAAGGGTGGAGTCTGGAGCTCGCAAGGTACGAGCTAAACGCCATGAATGTCCCTGACGGATTTGAAAGAAAATCGAGCTGGTGATATCAAATGTCTTCCCACAGAGACCATGAGACCTACATGTGACCATCAGCCCCAAGGGTTCCAAACCCTCCCCTTGCGGAACACAAGCTGGAAAGTAAACCAACAGAATTAACGAAACACGTCCGCATGATATTCCCATGATATATGCCCATGAGACATGCAAACAACCAACCCACCGCAAACGCCCGCGCCTCGCACCAGGTACTTTGTGACCTCGGATGTGGGGGACGGGAGGATCCAGTGGTACGCCTTCCTGGCGCTCCCGCCAGGCACGCGCAAGGCGCAGCTTCGGATCCGAATCCGGCTGGCTTTGAGATGTATCCTTTGAGGAACCCTGCCGCTGCAGAGAAAAAGGGAGCCTCAAGAAACATCAAGTTTGTATAGGAGGGTCCTTTCAAAAGTGGACCTCCATTCTGGGTTCCATGTTGATTTGGAGGGGAGGGAATTTATGCGGGAATAGGGGACTCGGTCTCCGTCCATGAAAGGAAGCCCCTTGATGTCTCAGTTCTTCATGGTTTCCCTGGGGCCTCTCATGATTCCAAGATGATGGCCAAACCTTCGGTCAGGTTGGTCAATCCTTCGGTCAGGTTTTGCCAACCTTTCCAACCTTGCTGGTTTGGATCGATCCAGTTGGCTGGAAAGTGTTTCGTGAATGGTTGGGGACAAAACATGCGTGTTTGCTTGTTGGCTTGTTTGCTTGCTTGCTTGCTTGCTTGTTTGCTTGCTTGTTATTTGTATTGTCATTGTGTTGTTTTGTTGTTTTGCTTTTGGGCGGATGCTGTGGGTTTGTGTATGGGGTGCTAGGGCACCAGGGGTGCTAAGGCCTCCCATTGACAGGGGGTCCTTGAATTTAGGGGTAACACACACACACACACACCACCCAGTAGTCCTATCCGGGGTCGACATGGCCTTGTGCTGCGTGCTCCAAAACTACTCTTTGAGTTTTTGGAAGAAGGTGAAGACGGGACGGTGCCCTCACATCAGAGGTTAACAAGTGCAGAGAGCAACAACCAAACACTGATTGGGAGCCAAACAGCGGCCACTTCCAACCACCTTGCTGGAGAGGGCCGCAATGAGCGTTGGTACCTCGAAACCAGAAGGTCTATTGAGAGTAATTAAAGGGATCCAGGGGCGGATTCGGCTAAACCTGCACTTTAGCAAAACCTGCACTTTAGCACATCCATTATGCAGCAAAGGTGGGAAACCATGGCCCCATCAGGCGGGAGACACCTGGTCCGGTGACACCGGCAACGCGAAGGAGGGCGCAGACGTGATCAGCTACCTCAAGGGTCTGCATGAAGGCGCGGAAGAACTTGACAGGAGGCCACCTCTTGAACCAAGAAGAGGTTCCTGGTTTGGACCAGTTCTTCCCGAAGGGAGCTAGGGTCGAGGAACCGAACAGGGGGTACTGTTACGACAAAGGTCGCGAGCGCGCACATGGGCGGTTTCCCAGCACCAGAAGAGGGCATTGAACTGGCCCGCGTTGCATTTCCTGGCAAGAAAAAGCAATACAAGGGCTTCAAGGGATGCAAGTTTCGTGAGCTAGGTCCTGTGCCTTCAGTTTCGAATGGCTGTCACTTGCGTGTTGTTGTGTTCATTTTTTATGGCCAGGGATCAACATTCTTACATGGAGGGCGAAGGAGCTCGGTGTGGATCGGTTTGCGGCTTCCCACCCCGGGAGCACCTCGAAACTTGGCTCCAAACGCCGCATCTCCTGGGCGCCTTAGGCTGGAGCAGCGAGGTGTTCCAAGTGCTGGACAGCACTCCCGCAGAGTCCGTGGAGCAGCCAGGGGCCCTGGCGCACTTGATCCGATGCCCTAACCGGGGCGCAGGGCGACCCCCCCTTGTTCCCCGGTAGAGGGGCTTTCCCAAGCACTTAAACTTGGCCAACTTTTTGTTTATATTCTTTTGCGTTCCATTTTGCTAGCATCTGGCATTGCAGTTTCAAGGCCGTTTGAAGGGGTTTTTCCTTTTGCGGGTGCGATGTTTGAGCGGGAATATGGCGACCCCAGTGGGCGTCAGTGCGGAAAATGGGCTCTTAGTTTTCCCGCCTGTTTCTTTTCGCCTTGGCCAGCAATGTGTTCTACATTGCTTGAGGGCCCCAAATCACTGCTTCAACAGTCCCTGAGCAACCTCGTCAATTTGTCTTATTTTTTCCCTGGCGGTTTGGTGCACCCTGCGAACCGTCCCAGGCGCGACCTCTACGACCGCTGGCCGGAGTTCTTCCGGTCCTGGGCCGACGGCGCCTCGGACTGGAATTGACATGCTTGGATCCACTCCAGGTGGTTGGTTTTTTTTTTGGTCTCCCTGCACAGGCGTATGACCGCTACCTGCTTCACAATGGTATATCAGATGTTTCCCGGTGGCCGCAGTGGTTGCATGTCAATGCCCCTTTTGCCCTTGCGCGCAGTCACAAGTGGCGCTGGTGATTTAGCCCTTCGGGGGACTCTTAGAGCAGCCTCAAATCTCAAATGGTTGGGCAGAGCAAGGGCTGAAAGATTCAGCCCGGCTCCGTGCAAAAGCCGCGAGTTTTTCTCTGGCCGTTTGAGTCTCTTGCCCTGCTTCTCTCTTCCAGCCGTTTGGACTTAGATGTCGTTGTGACTTCTTGCATGTCGCATCAAAAGGCCTGCTTGTTTGGTGTCAAAGCTGAGTGCCCAAGCCGAAGGTAAGCGACAACGGAACTTGGAATCGATTGGCAGGGTCAGGGATTCAATCGGAACTTGTTGTAAACATCCCGGGAGAATGCCCTCCAGGGCCTCAAATTGCCAGATGACTCCCTGAGAGGATGTGGATTGAAATGTGATGGGCCCCTTTGAAGAGACTTTCCTTCAGGTTCCCGAAGAGGATCTCAATAGGTAAACCCTGATGCCATTTGTATCAAGTTGTGTTTCTTTTCCTTGCCCCAAGAGGTCCTGGACTTTGATCATTTTGGGGAAGGCCAGAGCCGATAACCTGAGGTGGGACTTCCTTTGGCCGCTTCACTCAACCGGGTTTCAAACGTGAGGCAACGTCGTGCTGTTGGGCGACGCGGTGCACCCCATGATGCCGAACCTGGGCCAGGGCGGCTGCCAGGCGAGGCAACTCAGCACGTGTGCTTACATGGGTATGTCACTCAAAATCGGGGACCCCACCCTCCCACAAACACAGGGGGGTCTTTTTTTCCTTTATTTTTTCCGGTTTCTCCGCTTTCAACCATTCCTCCTACGTGGAATCTGACTGAGGGGTCCTGGGCGATTGACCGGGTACCTGAAACAGGGCGCCATGTTCCCAGGCCATCGAGGACGCCTTCGAGCTGGCGCGGATCCTGGACGGCTCCACAACCTTCGCCCAGGACCCTGATCCCAAGGCGCGACTGGAATCCATAGAGCTGCAGCCTACCATGGGCGGGGGGGGGCGTGTCTTCTAAGATTGTTGTTTTTTGTTGGAAGAATCCAGTCCTTCCAAAAGGGACCCCATGAAAGAGGTGCTCTTTTCTTGACGGTCGATGTTTTTTTTTGTGCCTCCCTCCAGCTGGTGGTTTGGAGTCCAGTGGCTTGGAGGTGCTGGGGGGGGTGGTTTCCCATGTCTCCTCTACAAAAAGGCAACACCTGGGGGTTTGGTGGCGGCTCCAGATCCACAGCCGTCCAAAAACCCCAACCGCCTCCCCCGAGCCCTTCAGCAGAGGTCACCTCGGAGGCGCTGCAGGACTTCTACCGGAGCCGCATGCCGCGGGTGGCGGGCATCTCGCTGCTGTCCGGCCTGGCCTCGGATCTCATCATCAACGCCCGGAGCCCGAGCGGAACTCGCGGCCCCCAGAACTCGCTGGGGGAGAGCGTTGCTGGAGAAGCAGGGCCCCAAAAATGGAAGTGCCCACCTTGTAAGTCAGTGAGAGGCTGAAAGCGAAGTTGAGTACGTGGATTCTACCGGGGTTTCGGTTCGGTTCTAGTCATTTGCAAGTGTTTGGCAATCGGCCTTCAAGCGCCTGATAAGCAGGGAGTTATTCCGCGAATTTTGGGTGGACATGGGTCCCTTGGTGTAGAATTGCGATGGTCTTTTTTGTTTTTGAGTCGGAAGCATGGATGTGAGAAGCGCACTGATAGATTTGGTTTTCAAGTGGCTGGCACTAGATGCATGGAGATTATGGCCAACCAGTTTTGGGTCAATTGGAGTCTGTTTCCCATTAACACTTACAGCTATTTGATCCATTTTCTTGTGGTGATGGGCCCTCTGTCAAGAAGAGATGGTTTCTCGCGGTTTCTCGTCTTGTTACCATTTGTACTTGGTGGTTTGGCGTAGTGATGGGACACCAGCCCCAAACCTCCAATTCCATCAAATCAAACCACGCATTCAAACCACAAATTAGGGCTGGGCTTCCGTTTGCGGTTCAATTCGTTTCGTTGGTGACACTTTTTCGGGATGGTAGTCTTGCGTGGGTCCTCCTTTGTTGCTCCAGGTCCCTTTTTCCGGTTTTCCACCACACGGCGTGAAGCCACAGAAGGATAGGGATGGATCATTGAGGTTTCTACCCCCACTGCTCCCCAGCGATTCTTGTTGGATCATTTGTTGACCGCTTTTCTTGCTGTCCTAGCGCCTTGCCGGCCGAGCGCTTCTAGGCCTTCGGCACGCCCTGGTCGCCCCACGATGCCGCCCGGCATAAAAGGCAGTGCCAGGCATCGACGCAGGCTTTGTGAGGAAGGCGCTCAACCCCAACGCAGTGAGTTGATACGCCTTACATGTCAAAATGCTGCTAGCTAAAAGTGAGACAACCACTGGCTTTCTGGCAAAATGCTCCGTCTTTTTTTGTTCCCGGAGTCCAACTAGAACCAACCCCTTGCCAGCCAAGAAACAAGAAAGCTTCAATTGTAGGAAGCGCCCTTGTTTGTTGTATGGTTGTTTTGTATTGCAGCAAAGGGTGTCAGCCAGTCCCCGGTTGGTTGGTTTTGCAAAGCGATTCGCAGGCATTGGTTTAGGCCTTGTTGCCCCTTTTAGTGTGACAGTTCGCAGCAAATTGTTTGGCATTCTAAAGCTGCTGTCCCCTTTCTGATGTCAACTTCAGCCTTTAAAACTTTGGACAATGACGATGATGACGAGGCGTGTCCCACTGCCCAGGTTTGGACCCAGGAACGTGCGGGTGTTGTTTCCCATATGTCCCAAAGGCCTTTTCCCACCTATCCGCTTTGCTGCTGGCGGTTTTAGGTATCTTCTCCCATTTTTTGAGACCCCTAACCCCTGGTGTCGTGTTTAGTGACACGCGGGTGAACCGTGCAAAGGGAAACATGGAATCCCTATCTTGAGAAACACCCTCACGGGCCCAGGAGAAGGGTACTGACTGGAGATCCTATCTGACCTTGGCCTGGAAGCCCTTCCTGCAGTTCATCTTCTTCCCGCTGCAGCGAGGGACCGAGCTGGGAGAAGCGCAAGGCTCAAAAGGTTGGACTTTGCTGGGGCCCTCCAAAGGGGTTGAGTCCTGTCCTTTTATGTGCATGTTGAGTCCCATTTGCACAAGGGAACCTGTGGAAATCTTAGGGGCTGTGCGTTGTTTAAGGGGTGGGATTTTGGAATGCGGATATTGTCTAAAGGTGTCAAATGGCAAAGGGCCAGCGAACCCTCGCAATTTTCAGGTCGGGGGGATCGTTTAAGCTAGGGTCGAGTCGGCAGGTTCCTCTTCCGTATTTTGGTTTGGGTCGTTTCCCACCAAGATTTTCCAAGGTCAACTTCTGTGTCATTGCTTCTGTGCGTTGTCAGGTTTCCACTCACGGGCCAAGGTCAACCTCTGTGTCTCAGTTTTTTTTGTTACTCAGGTTCCTCTTGGAATGTGGTGGCTTGTCGCGTAGCACCGGCTCAGGTGGTTGGTTGGTTGGTTGGTTGGTTGGTTGGTTGGCTGGCTGGCTGGCTGGCTGGCTGGCTGGCTGGCTGGTTGGCTTGTTGGCTGGTTGGCTGGTTGGCTGGCTGACTGATTGGTTGGTGGCTTGGTGGCTTGGTGGCTTGGTTGCTTGGTTGCTTGGTTCGCAGGTCGGTTGGCAGGTCGGGTGGCTGGCTGACTGGCCGGTGGGTTGGTGTTTGGTTCGTTGGTTGGTTGGTTGGTTGGTTGGTTGGTTGGTTGGTTGGTTGGCTGGTCGGTTGGCCGGTTGGCCGGTTGGCCGGTTGGCCGGTTGGCCGGTTGGCCGGTTGGCCGGTTGGCCGGTTGTTAGTTGGTTGGTTGGTTGGCTGGCTGGCTGGCTTGGTTGCTTGGTTGCTCTGGTCGGCGGTGTTGGTTGGCCGTCTGCCTGCTTGTTTGGTTGGCGGGGCGGTTGCATGGCATATATGTGTTTGTTGGTTCGTTCGTTCGTTCATTCACTCATTCATTCATTCATTTATTCATTCATTCATTCATTCGTTCATTAAGCGAGTCAGTCAGTCAGTCAGTCAGTCAGTCAGTCACTCACTCACTCACTCACTCACTCACTCACTCACTCACTCACTCACTCACTCACTCACTCACTCACTCACTCACTCACTCACTCACTCACTCACTCACTCACTCACTCACTCACTCAGTCACTCAGTCACTCAGTCACTCAGTCACTCAGTCACTCAGTCACTCAGTCAGTCACTCAGTCACTCAGTCACTCAGTCACTCAGTCACTCAGTCACTCAGTCACTCATACACTCATACACTCATACACTCACTCACCCAGTCGGTCACTCAGCTTCTTAGAGCACCTGGTTTGCAATCGCACACTTTCGTCAGTAATATCCTTAGTTGGTTTGTATTGTGGGGGGGGCTGCCCCCCCCCCCAACCCCCTGCTCTTTGTTATTGTAGGGCCGTTTGTTCGACTTGGTGATCCTTGTTTATTTATAGGGCCGTTTGTTCAGCTTTGTGAGCCTTGTTCGTAATCGCACACTTTCTGCCTTGGTGTCTGGATTTGTTTCGCTTTTCGGGGTGGCTGCCCCACCCCCCCCCCCCCCCCGCAACCCGCCCTGCTTCTTTACAGGGCCTTTGTTCGGACTGTTGTCCTTGATTGTAATTGCGCACTTTCTCCATTAGTGTGCGGATCTGTTTGGCCTATTGGGGGGGGGGGCTGCGCCCCTGCTTCTTTGTTCGGCTTTGTGATCCTTGTTGTAGTGTCTGGATTTGTTTCGTCAATAGGGCTGAGCCCCGCAACCGCCCGCTTCGCACTTTCTCCACCAGTGTCTTTATTTGTTTTCTATTGGCCCCACGTCTTTACAGGGCCGAAACCAACTCTAAACCCATCCTACACCAGCCCTAAACCACTCTAAACCAACCCCAAAAAGCCCATAAAACAGATCCCAGTACCTAAAGCGCCGCCACCCCCAACTTGCCTCGCGGCCCCAGCTCCCGGAGCCGGTGCTAAGCACAGAGCCGGTGCTAAGCACAGAGCCGGTGCTAAGCAAAAGAAAAACCCTCCGCCCAGGTTCCTCTTCCTCTACTCGAACCACCCCTCGGGTGGCATGGGCAGCCTACCCAAGCGACTTACGGAGGAGTGGGAGCAGCGGCATCGGAAATCCGCCGAGGCCAGGATGTTGACCCGGCAAACATGGCACGGGGAGCTGGGACCATGGCCCGCAGGAATTTTGACTGTGACACATGCGGGTGTGGGGTTGTTTGGGTGTTGCCCTTTTTCCAACAGTCCTGGGTTTTTGGCAGAAGGTTTTTGGAAGACTCCATCATGGCTTGAACGAGGCCTTTCTTTTCCATTATTGTTGGACAGATTGTTTTATGTTTGGTTTAAGCTATTGCTGTCAAACTTAGTAGTCTTTGTCTCAACCTGCTTTTTGTTTCATGTGGTAACCTACGGACGGGCAATAGTAACGCCCGCGTGTGCCTCAGCTAGGCCGCCTTTGCTGCGGCGCGGCGGGGGGAGAAGTCCAGCAATGGACCCTCCTTCTTCGCGCGGGTGAACGCCGAAGAGGAGAAGGCAAGGACTGCACGGCGGATGCCAGAAGTGGGGTTTCTTAAGATGCGCAAGCCCGGGCAGCCCGAAAGCCTTGTTTTTTTTGGGGGGGAGGGTTCCCTCAAGACACCAACCAAAAAGAAAAAACTGAATTTGGCTGGGCTTTGTGGCTTGGAGATTTGACCCGCTGGTTTTTGGGCAATTGGAGAAACCACTCCCAGACTAACACCTCCAAACCGCTAGTCCAAGCCGCCGTCAACCACAAGGAGGCTGATGGAACGTGGTTTCGCAATGTAGGGCTATTGCAAGTAGGGCTGGGGAACTCGCCGGCTTTGTGATTGGATCACTGTTTAGGCTCGTTTTGATTGAGTCTCCTTCGAAGTGAACGTCCAGGTGCTCCCCGACTACTCTAAGATTAGCCTAATCCCCAGATCCTCACAGCTTAGATCCCAACCAGGGAGGATGGGTGGGCTTGTGGGACCCTGGCGTCATGTTGCGCCGCCTCCAAAGCAAGCCGATAAAAAGAGTTTTTTTTGTGCACCAACACAAGCATGGTAGTGGAAATGAATGTTTGGAATCAAATTTGTCAAATCGCAAAGTAGTCATGGGAGTGTCCAATTTTACCACGGGAAGTGGCCATGTTGCGGGAGTCGCGAGCCGCCACGCAGGTGGCAGCCTAAGCCGAGAGCGGGGAGCATTTTCTGAAGCCCCGCGCCGCGGGGCGCGCCGCCCAGACGATGAGATTCGCATCGCAAGACAGCAACCTGAGCCGTTTTCTCATCCGATTCCACAGTAGCCTCAGGAGAGTTCGTTCTTGGCGTTTCTGTTCCTTTTTTGGGGGGCCTAGTTTTGCGCCAAATGAATTTGCGGGGACGTGTTTTGAAGGACCCCGGCCATGTGGTTGCTCGTGCTCCGTGTGGACAGGGCTGGTGAAGAGACCGCCCGTTTGGGCTTGTTTCTCCTTTTGGCTCGGAGTGACGGAGTGGACCCCGCGGCAGCACGGCAGCGCCTCTAAGAATTATGCAGACGAGCGTTTTCTGTCCGGTTCCCTTCATTGGTGGTTTTGGTGGGGCCTGGTTCTTATGCTGGGTAAATGGGAGGCTAACCTGCAAACCGCCAAGCCACCAAACCACCAAACCACCAAACCAGACCACCAATTCGAGGGAAGCCGAATGCTTGGTTTGTCCTGGCAAGGGGATGTGGAACCCTTAGGCCTTAGGCAAACATTGCAGAATCTTTTGGGGGGCACCCTGTTTTGACTCCATGATTTCAAGAGCAGTCTATGGCAGCCATGGAACCCTTGATAGCGCAGCACCTGCAAGCCTGCAAGCCTGCACGCCAAGTTCTGCGCGTCCCGAGCCGGCTTCCATGCGCCCAGCTTTTTGGAAGCTCCGAGCGGGCGCTCAGCTCGAGCGCCCGCCGGGGTAGAGGGTGTGTGGCCGTGTGGCTGTTGCAAAACGACCGCGCGCGTGGCGGGTTTTGGTGGGCGGCAACTATGGGGTGTCCACGGCTCCTGTGCGCTTCAAAGGGCCGCCTGATTTTGTCCATGTTGTTTTTCTCTCTCTGTGAAGCTTTTTCGCCGCCCACCTCCCCAGTTTTGTTCCTCCCCCCAAGCTCCTCTTGATTTGTCCACAGGCCCATCCTACTGGTGTTGTTTTGACGGCAAAGGCAGACTCTGGAGTTTGTTGTTTCCCTTCAACCTACCGCTTGTGGGTTACCGTGCTGCTAAAATGGGCTTGTCTCTAGGGGAACCCGTGAGATCCTTGGTGTCATTTTGGCTTCCCTACCCCAAAAAATCGGCCGCCCTCCACAAAGAGATTTGGACCAGGTGCCTGGAGCCCTCGCGGCCTCGGGCCGCCGCGGCGCGAGATGCGCTCAGCCTGTGCCCTCCTGGAGGTTCTCCGGGCTCTGGCCGAACCGATTCCCAATGGGCATGCAATGTTTGAGTAGCCGGCTCCGGGAAAGTAGGGCTGTTTGCCGTGTTTGCACCGCAAGTCAGGAGTCGCCGCTCAGGTGGCCGCCGCGTGTTGTGACGATGGCTTTGGGGCTAAGCACCGTGAGATGGGAACGCCTCTTTTGCACCACGCAAGGCAAACATGAAATGCTTCACAGTGATCCCTGCAATTCCTGGGCACCTCAGATTGACCAAACGGGAATTTCACGCCACCAGGGTGCCCTGCAGAAGGGTTTCGCAGGAAACGGGTTTGTCTCAAAATGGGAGAACCTGTGAAATGGCTAGTTTCTCTTCGGCTTCTCTAAGGCAGCCCAAAAAGTGGTCTCTTAATGACACACCCAGATGAGCCATGTGGAGTTTTGGGCACCTCCACCCCATTGCCTTTGAGGTTGGGAGTTCGCAAGCCTCGCTCGCGGCAGGTACGACGAGTTCATGAGCGCCGGGAAGCGCGCAGGCTGAATTGAGAGCCAGTCATCTTAACCCCAACTCGGAAGAAACTGAAACCTCGCCAGATTCCAAGGCTGGTGTTTGCCCCGAAAGTGATTCATTGCATTTTGCCAACGCCCCGCCATTCATCAATCTGGGGGAAGGGGCTGAGCTAAGGGCCCTTGATTGCTCTTGAAACCAAGCACCGAGGACCCCACAAAACGACCCTCTCAATTTGAATTACTTGTTTGACCTCCTGATTTGGAGATGGTTCTTGCTGTTTTGCAGATCGTGCAAAACAAGAACATTGTCCCGTGCTGTGTTTTGTGGGCAGGGTTGTCTATATGGATGTGTTTATTGGACCCCCAAATTGTGGTGTCCCTTCCGGAAGTACGCTGACAGCCATCTTTTAGGGTGGGCAATAGGGATAATTGGGGATCGCAAGCAGGAGTTAGAACCAGAATTATGCAAACAACTCGTTTTGTGCAAGGGTGTTGGATGTGGTTGGCCACGCACCCTTTTGGACGAAGTTGGTTCCCCCATTCCCGAGCAAACACATCTGCGAAAGGTAAATGGACAAAGGTAAACTTCGGCTTGGTGGTAAACGGTTCCTCGGTTGCTCGACCACCGGAGTTCAACTCGGGCCCGCAAATTCGAAGGGCACCATGGATATCAACAGAGAGGTTATGTCACTCAATGTGCTACCCAATTTGGGTTGGGCAAGGGAAAAGCAAACCCGCATCTTGGAATGGTCCAAAAAGTGGTCTAGGCTGGTCATTTCCCTTGGCGGCTGTTTGGTCGGACCTTTCGCATTGTTTTTTTTTTGGGGGGGGGGCTGTTTCGGCTCCTTGATCTTTCTTTCGCCGTTCCAACAGGTCTCTTTTGTTAAATGCGTGCGCGCCGCTCCGCAAAAGATTCTGACGGCTTCTTGCCAGGCCCGCGTCTCTTCGCCGCCGCGGCGGAGGCCTGCGAGGCCGGCCGGTGAAAAAACTAGACACCGATGATCCCGAAAGCGAAGATGAGAAAGGGAATGCAATAATGTTAGGGTATGTCTATGATATTATTCATGTTAACTGTTTCTCTCTCTCTCTCTCTCTTTTTCTCTCTTTCTTTCTCTTTCTCTCTTTCTCTCTCTCTCTCTCTTTCTCTCTTTCTCTCTTTCTCTCTCCTTCTGTCGCTCTCTCTCTCTCTCTCTCTCTCTCTCTCTTTCTCGTTAAAATCGGTTGTTACTTTGCTTACAAGTGCAAGTGCTGTAGTGTTCAAACAAACAGTCAACCAATGTAGTCTGCAGCTGCCAACCTTTTGACTCATGCGGAGTAGTAAGCTCAAGGCCTGCGGTAGTGAACATACATGCAACAAGAGTGCGAAGTGAAGCATGTAGTTTGACACGGCCCCTCAGTTACAAGGTCTTTGTAGTACCTTTTCAACTGAAGTGGAAAACATGGATTGACAGTAGTGATGAAAACCATTGTTGTTCATCAATTATACTGTATTGGCAAAAGTAGTGACCTGCGCTGAGTAGTTCACGCTGTTCAGGTTCCAGCTCGATGTAGGGCGCTGGACGGAAGTAGCGAAGGCAGGCACTCGTTGTAGTAGAGCAGAAGCTCAAAAATGTAGTCCCCATTTCTGGGTGCGGTAGGCTTGGACCATCTGTAGTCGACTGTCCAAGGTCGCGTAGTAGTTGGTGGTGAAAATGGTTGTCATGTAGTTTGGAGCTCCCCGTAGTCGCTCATCATCAATCTCGGGACACGACATGTGTTGGTCGTAGTCCCGTAGAAAGCGGTGTAGTAGTGCTTTGTGGTGTTGTGTGAGGTTGGTCATTGTGAGTAGTGTGAATCCGTAGTATTGGATGCTTTTGCAGAGGATTGTAGTGATTGCTTTGTGCTGGAAGTCGTGTAGTTGGTCTCGGTTGTAAAGGTAATGGAGTAGTTCAGGTAGAAGTAGTGGCATGTGGTAATTCCAAACGTAGTTGTTCCTGAGGCTGTAGTTGTCAGTGAAGGTGGTCATGTTGTAGTTCACCTTGAAGATGGTCTGTGGCAGTGTTGTAGTCGGGAGGTAGTAGTTGTGTTGTACCGACATCATGTAGGAGATGTAGTCCCTTGTGAAGTGTAGAAATTGTCCTGAAGTGAGGTACCTCAGGAGTAGTGGTTGTTCAATCTGGAGTTGGATGATGACGTAGTTGGTGTTGTCGCCAGTTGTAGTGTGGAGTGAAGTCGTGTGGTAGTAGTGGACGTTGGCTGCTTCAGGTAGTGAAATGCTGAGCAGTGTGGAATTGTAGTGTGGCATCCGAAGATCTCCAGGGATGCAGTGAATGGGTCGTGTGTAGTCCAGTTGTGCCAGTGGAGTAGCTTGTTGTTGTGAGAGTAGTTGATACTCTTCAAGTGTAAATGCAGTGAAAAATTGAGTGTAGGGAATGTTGTTGGGCAGTGGTGGTGCAGTGGTTGTCTGGTGCTCAGTGATGTGTAGTTGGTCCATCACTGTGGTCGGGTTGTAGTAGACGGTGTTGCCGGGTGTAGAATGGTTGAAGTGGTAGTTGGAGTCGTTGTAGGTTTGAGGTGGTGGAGTTCCATGGTCACTGGAGTCTGTAGTGACCGCCACCTCAGGTGTAGTCGCCCTGTCGGGCGTAGTGGCGTCTCCCATCGTAGCATCTGCAGTAGATGCAGCGGCCATGGCTGCAGTGGAATGCAAAATGTAGTGAAACGGGGCAAAACAAATGAGCCTCAGTAGTTGCTACCAGGCAGTCGGCGAATGCAGACATGTAAAAGAAACAACTGTAGTGTTGACTCAAGCCGCCAAAAGTCCAAGTGAAAGTACATGTAGTTACTGTTACTTACATACCAAAAGTGTCGTGTTACATGTAGCTACTTACATACATGAAATGTCCAAAGTCGTTGTTGTTGTTGTGAAACTGCTGTGCTGGTCGTTCGTAGTGCTAGATGCGTATTCCAATGCTCTGGATGAGCCTGTGTAGTGTTTCTTTGCTGATGTATTTGGTAAACAAATCTGCGCTGTTGTGGAGTGTGTTGATCTTAAGGATTCTGATGATGTCGTGCTTGATGAGGTCTTGTGTGTAGAGGAATTTGAGGTCGATGTGTTTTGCTCGTTTGCTAGTGCCTTGTCGTGTAGCAATGCTCTTGCCTGCTGTGGAGTCTGTGTGGATGCGTAGGTTTAGCTTGCTGCAAATGTTGGTTTCAAGTAGGAAGTTTCTGAGGTGTAGTCCCTCATTAACTCCTGTGCAAATGGCGTAGAGTTCAGACTCTGCTGAGCTAAGTGCTATTGTAGCTTGTGTTCTGCTGCCAAATGCAACTGTTGTTCCTAGAAAGATGATGTTGAAACCTGAAGTTGATTTCCTGGTAGTAGGGCATCCTGCCCAGTCGGCATCGACATGAACGTCGAGATCCAGGATGTTGTTGGTGTTTGCTCTGAGTGTTGTTGTTGGTTCTATGGTGAATTTGTAGTGCTTGGTGCCGTGCAAGTAGCGTAGTAGATGTTTGACTCTCTTTTGTGAAAGTTCTGTAGGTGCTGTGAGGTCTCGTGCTAGTTCTTTTGTGGAGTATGCAATGTCTGGTCGTGTGTATGCTAACCATTGAAGTTTGCCAACAATTCTTCTGTACCTTTTGTGTTGTTCGTGGTCAAGTAGTGCTTCATCTTCTATTGTTGGTTTGTAGTGTGCAATTCCTGGAGTGTTTACTGAGTTGCAGTTGTTCATTCCAGACTCCTCGATCATGTTGTCAATGTAGGAGTCCTTTAGTCCAAGATTGCAGTAGTTGCCGAAGTGGTCGATGTTTCTTCCAAGAAATTGTTGTGGTTTGCCAGGTTCGAGGTAGCCGATGTGCTTGAGTAGTACCTGCTTCTGGACGGCCTCGAAAGTGGAGTCGACTGCGGTCTTGTCTCCAAGTACTAGTAGATCGTCCACGTAGACCATGATGTAGCAGTCGCGAGTCGCATTGGTGTAGACGTTGGGTTCTGACTTTAGTCTTACAAAGCTGAGCTTTTGTAGAACTTCAGCCAGGTAGTCCTGCCATGCTTTCGGTGAACTGCGTAGTCCATACATGGCTTTCTTTAGTCGCCAGATTTTGTCCTGTTGTGGACAAAGTTCTTTAGGTGGCCAAAGGTAGACGTCACGTTGTTTACCGTCGTGGTCTTTTGCGATGGGTGCGTGTAGAAATGCTGTAGAGACGTCACCTAGTCGCGCGATCCAGTTTGGTCGTGACATTTGTAGTGCGAGAAGTGTCCGGAGTGTCGTGAACATTGGTGTAGAGGCGTAGACGGAGTCTTCGTCCTCGATCTTCTCGGTGTAGCCTTTTGCGACGATTCGGCTTCGTACTCCTGGTCCTTTCTTTCTGTGTACCCATCTTGTAGGTATCGCTTCTCTGATGACGTTGTCGTTGACGGTAGACGCATCTACTTCGTCGTAGACGTCGTGTAGTTTCATTTGGTTTGACTCGTGTTTCATTCCTTCCAGTAGTTGTGTTTCGTCGTAACCTTCGTTGTCGAAGATTATGGGTTGGTCTTCTGAGGTGTCGTCGTTTGTGTAGGGAGTGATGGATTTTCCGTTGGGAAGTGTCACTGCGTTGATTTTCTGTCGTAGTGGTGGTGGTTCTTTGGTTGCTTGTTCCGTTGATCTGATTGTAGTGTCCTTTGAGGTCTTCTGTGCTTTAGTTGGTTGCATTACTTCTTCCGGAGTTAAACGTCGTAGTGTTTGTCGAGGTGGTGCTGGTAGTGGTGGATGTTGTCGTCCAGTTGGTGAAGTAGCCATAGGACTATCCGGTAGTGGTCGTGAACTTGACGTCGATGTGGACGGAAGTCGTGGAGGTGGTGTAGTGCGTTGTTGTTTTGTTGCGGGTTCCGCAACG
Organism: Effrenium voratum; assembly: GCA_963377175.1. NCBI lineage: Eukaryota > Dinophyceae > Suessiales > Symbiodiniaceae > Effrenium > Effrenium voratum. Next base: position 37,203 of record CAUJNA010003845.1, on the reverse strand, counting down.
ATGTCGTCCGTAGCGTTCGTTTGTTGTCCGAAATCTTGCGTGGACCTTCTTTTCTCTGACGGTTGTAGTTGCGTATCCAACAGTGTTGCGAACGATGGGTTGTAGGTGTTCCGTCGTGGTGCCCATGGTGTGCCGGAAACTTTGTTCAACAGTGCGAGGTCGTATTTGAAGTCCGGTTGTAGTCTTCGTACTGTTCGTACCTTTTGTACGCCTGATTCCGTTGCGACGTAGTCTTCTCCGGTTTCGGAAACTTTTCCGAGCCAGATGCATGTCTGCATCCGTAGGTCTGCTTTTGGAAGTTTCTTGTGTTGTGGTGGAGGGTAAAGTAGTGTCTCGCCAAATTCGCAGATTGCTCGCTCGTAGTTTCTTCCCCAGCGGCGTTCAAAGCTTGTGTAGCCGTCTGAGTGAATGACGTAGCGATTTACCGTCCATGCTGCATGTCGTACTATCCAAGGTAGTAGGCAGTGCTTTGTGGACAAAGTCATGCTGTAGTTGCTTTCAACCTGAGCTTTGACGACGCGGATTTGTCCGAGAAGTCTTCTATGTAGTCGCTCAACGCTTCCTTGGCTGTTGCTGCTGTAGGAAGGTGAATGTCGTACACTCATTGTGCCGACTTTTGCTGCTGTAGCTTTTAGAAGTGCGTTGAGTGTGTCTTCGTTGTCGCTTTGTAGTATGCCTTGTGTTCTTCCGCACTCAAAGATGAATGCTCGTAGGTTGTTGACCATGTAGTCCATCATTGATGATTTGTCTGGAACCAATACTGCCATACACAGTTGTGTAGTAACATCAGCTGCTGTCAGTACCGGTGTGGTCTTTGGGTCTTGTTGTGACTTGATGTAGGCAAAGTCTACTTGAATGACAGGTTGTCGTGATTGTTGTTTCTTGTAGTTGTCTTGGCGTCCTTTGCCTTGAACGCAAATTGGACACCAGTTTCTGTATGGTAGATGTGTAAGGTTGTGTTCTGTTATTTGTTGTGGAGTGGGCTTCTGTGGTTGTCGTAGTCCTCTTGCTCTGTGTGCTTCATGATGCTCGTGTTGTTGTTCTTCATCGTGGTTCTCCTGGATGTACTCGTAGTCTTTCTTCACGGTAAACCTTGTTGTTCCTTTCCATTGAAATGGTAGTGCTGCGTTGCCCATGACTGTCCAGTCATCTTTGCGTTGTGAAACTTCTCCAAAGTTGTTGTGAGTGATTGTAGTTCTGTGAGGTTCGAGTGTGTTGATTGGTGGTTGTCCTGGTCCATCTGTTGGAGTGAAGAGAGTTGTTCTAAGCGTTGTGTGGTGTCGTATCCAGTGTTCACCTTGTCTTTCCCAGTAGTCCTGGTTGTCCTCCTGTGCTGTGAGTGGTCTGTGTATTGTCTCCTTTGGTTGCGTGGTGTCAAGGTTTGTAGAAGGTGCTGCGTTAGGTCTCCATATCTTTTGTGGTGCTCGTAATTGGGTCTTTGATCTGGTTGGTGGTGTGTCCATTAGCCGTTGTGGTTGTGAGCTCTGCCTTGTTGGTGTGGTCTTTGATGTTGCTCTGCGTGTAGGTGTTATCTTTCTTCTGAATCTGGTTTCTCCAGTCCAGTTGTCACCTTCTAGTCTTCGTTGTAGTTCTTGCTTGGAAAGTTGTGTTGGGTTCTCTTGTAGTTGTTCTTGCTCTTGCCCTTGTCTGTTGATGATGGTTAGTCTCCAATCATCTAGTTCTCCTTCTGGTATTGGGCAGCCACTGTTGTGTGGTGTGAACAGTGCTTTGCGTGGTCGTTTGTGTACTCTGATGGCGTAGTCACCATCAAGTTTCCAGTAGTCAGTGTTTCCACCAAGGATCTGTCGTAGTCCTTGGTCTGTGTGTGTGAGTGGTGCGATTTGTTCTTGTTGTTGTGCTGCTCTCTCTGTAGGTTGAATCACAGCAATGGATTTTCCATTGTCTGTAGTCATTGGGTAGATGTCGAATCCTGTAGGAATGTCGATCTTCTCTGCTCGTAGGTAGAAAAGTCCTGAGTGTCTTATGAGGTGTGCTTGTTGTTGTCCATGTGTGATGGTGCAGTGTCGTGGAGTGAAGTCAAGCCCATATCCTCTATCAAGTAGTCTTGATGCGCTGAGGATTGGATACTTCACATCACAAACGTGGTAGGGTATCATGATCCTGAAGTTGTCCTGTTTGTAGGGAACGTACTTGATGCCGTAGACTGGAATCTTCTTGTTGGTCACCGTGTGGAGTTGTGGAACTGATTCTCCACAGGGTTGTAGTGGAAGATCCGGTGCGTAGTCCTTTGGGCAACATGTGCAGATGCTCCTGAGTCGATCAACAGGTGGTGGTATGACTTGAAGTTGGAGTACATGATGTAGTGGGTGATAGTGTCCTCAATCTTCTTGTTCCTTTGTTGTTGTCTTGCTGCTGCTATGTCGAAGTGTAGCTTTGTGGTGTCTTCTTGTAGGAATTGTTGAAAAAGCCTGCTTGTGTGTCGTGTGGTCGTGTCCATGACTCGTTGATGTGTAGTGCTGTGTTCTCTTGCCAAAGTAGTGATTTGGATTTGTGCTTGTGTAGTCGTGATTTTGCTTGTCTGATGTGTGCAACGGTGAGGTGTGACTCGTTGATGCCTCCAATGTAGTTCGCTGTGTCCTCATAGCTGTTGTCATTCCAATCCTAGCTGTTGTCATAGTCGTAGTTGTTCCAGTTCTCCTCCATGTAGTTCACCTCATGTTGTCCTTCTTCTCCTTCGTAGTACCAGTCCCAAGTTTCGTTCACATCCTGAGGTAGTTCATCATTGTTGTCGTGATCTGCTTGTTCTTGTTCTAGTGGATGTAGTTCTTCTCCTTCTCCTATGTGCCACACCGGCACTCTGCAGTCTTGTGCCCAGTGGCCGGGCTTGCCACATCGATGGCATGTTGTGTAGTTGTTGTTTCCTTTTCCTTTCGATTTGCTGTAGTTTCCTTGGCCTTTGTAGCCTTTGCTTGATCCATATCCTTTGGATCCTGAGTAGCCTTTTCCTTTGCTCTTGTTGTATCCTCCTTTGTTGTAGTTTCCTTTGCTGCCTTTGTCGAATCCTTTGTAGTGTCCTTTACTCCTGTACTTGCCTTTGCTCTTGCTTCCTTTGTAGCCGCCTTTTCCTTTTCCTTTGCCTTTGTAGTTTCTTCCTTTCCTCCATATGTTGTCAACATCCATTGGTGCAGTTCCTCCATTGTAGTTTGTTCCTACTGCTGAAGTAGATCTAGTGAAGGCTGAAATCGTTTTGTAGTAGTCCAGGATGAGTGCTCTGATCTCGATGTAGTTCGTGATCTGTCCAGCTCGCAGTTGGAGGTGTTGCTGCAGTGCTCCTTTGGTTTTGTTGAGTAGTATTGCTATTTTGATTCCATCTGGTAGTGCTGTTCCATTGTCTTTCTCGTAGCGGTTGATGTCGTATTCCCATTGTAGAAATTGTTCTTCAAACTGTGCTTCGTTGAATGTGGGTTCCAGTAGTTTGGTAAGGCAACCAACGCTCCTTGTTCCTACTGGTAGTCGTAGGGTTTCACATCCGTTTGCGTTGTAGCGGTTTTGCCTTACTACTGTAGCTGCTGCTCCCTGACAGATGTTGATGAGGATGTAGTGTGGATCTCTGGAGAGGTCTACTGCTTTGCTTGCTTGTGTAGGGTCGAGTATGTGTGTTCTGATGTCTGTGTCCTCAATCTGTCGTGTAGCCACTTGTGCTAGTTGTAGCACCAGGTCGAAGTCTCGGTCTATGAGGCCGAGGTATGCTTGTAGCTTGAACAGCCATTCTTCATACTGGGAGTAGTCACCAGTGAAGAAGGGTGGTGGCAGTTTGTATCTATGTAGTCTCTGAACGTCGTTGTCTTGTTCTGTTCCTGCTCCCGTAGTCGTGGCTCCTACTGTGTCTGCTGTTGGCCCGTTCTCTGCTCCTGTAGTTTGTTGTGCTGAGGCTGATGCTGCTTCTCCTGACATGTCGTAGTAGTTTGGCATGTAGCTGCTGTTGCTGTGGTTGTAGTACTTACTGCTTACTGGAGCTCCCCTATGTTTAGGATCTCAGCTCCGCTACCACGTTAAAATCGGTTGTTACTTTGCTTGCAAGTGCAAGTGCTGTAGTGTTCAAACAAACAGTCAACCAATGTAGTCTGCAGCTGCCAACCTTTTGACTCATGCGGAGTAGTAAGCTCAAGGCCTGCGGTAGTGAACATACATGCAACAAGAGTGCAAAGTGAAGCATGTAGTTTGACATTTCTCTCTCTCTTTCTCTTTCTCTTTATCTCTCTCTCTCTCTCTCTCTCTCTCTGTCTCTCTTTCTCTTTCTCTTTCTCGTTCTCTTTCTCCTTCTGTCTCTTTCTCTCCCTTTTTCGCAAGCCGGAGTTGCGGGAGTGTACTTCGCGTACTACTTTTCTACTTAAAATTTGCGATTCTCAGGCCGGAGATGCGGGAGCGTACTTTGCATACTACTTTTATACTTAAAACTTGCGATTCTCAGGCCGGAGCTGCGGGAGCGTGCTTCGCGTACTACTTTTGTACTTAAATTTTGCGAAAACCAAAGCGAGAGCGATCCGACACGCGCAATCTCCGCAGAGGGTTCGCCGGCGAGCTTTGAAATTCGCACGGCGCCACAGCGAGATCGATTCGACACGCACAATCTCCGCAGAGGGTTCGTCGACGAGCTTTGAAATTCGCACGGCACCACAGCGAGAGCGATTCGACACGAACAATCTCTGCAGAGAGTTCATCGGCGAGCTTTGAAATTCGCACGGCGCCACAGTGAGAGCGATTCGACACGCACAATCTCCGCAGAGGGTTCGTCGGCCACGTAAAAAAAACCACGGCGCCACAGCGAGAGCGATCCGACACGCACAATCTCCGCAGAGGGTTCGTCCGCGAGCTTTGAGATTCGCACGGCGCCACAGCGAGAGCGCTTCGACACGCACAATCTCCGCAGAGGGTTCGCGGGCCACGTAAAAAATTCGCACGGCGCCACAGCGAGAGCGATCCGACACGCACAATCTCCGCAGAGGGTTCGTCCGCGAGCTTTGAGATTCGCACGGCGCCACAGCGAGAGCGCTCCGACAAGCATGATCCCCGCAGAGGGTTCATCCCCCCAGCCCCCGCCAGACCCACCCCCGGCTAAGAAAGAAGATAGAAGTTAAAGGCTGCGAGCTTCGGCTGGGTCAGTAAAGCTGCGTAAGCTAGGCTGTGTAAGTCAGGCTGCGTAAGCTAGGCTGCGTAAGTCAGGCTGTGTAAGCTACGCTGCGTAAGTCGGGCTGCGTAAGCTACGCTGCGTAAGTCAGGCTGCGTAAGCTACGCTGCGTAAGTCAGGCTGCGTCAGTCAGGCTGCGTAAGTCAGGCTGCGTCAGTCAGGCTGCGTCAGTCAGGCTGTGTAAGTCAGGCTGTGTAAGTCAGGCCAGTTTGAGTAAGTCAGCCGTGTAGTCGGCAACCGTTTTTTCCAAAGAACCCTTCGCGAGGGTGGCCATTTTGGGATTCAACTTTAGCATTCAACTCCTGGTTCTTCTTGATGATTTGCGACAAGAGAGGGGTGTCCTTTTCAGGGCGCGAGGAAACCAACGGCATATCGCTGCTGCTCCAAGCTGCACGTCCCCAGGCCTAGTGTTGTAACGGGCTTTTGTGTTGCCGTGTTCCATTATGCCGGCTTGCGTGGACTTGTCTGTGGCGGGCCCTTGGTTGATTTGCCGCCCTTGCGATGGGGATGCTGAAATATTACCCAGGCTGGCGCACCCACACACACACATCTGTATTTGGAAGCTCCCCGCCCATTGAGAACCAGGGTTATCCTTGTAAGACCACCTTTTTCAATAACGACCTTCCCCTCAAACATGCAAACTGTTCCTCTTGGATGGATTTAAGTTTGGACAGCAGATCGCGAAAGCCCATGATCTCTGCCAAGTGTGCCACTGAGCGCATCATATACACATCACAAATCCTTTGAAGGCTGAAATGAGAGCCCATGGCTGAGAGAGGCGGTGAGCCATAGATAATCAGCGCTTGCTTCATCCGTCAATGCAAGAGTGTTCGTTTTATATCGGGGGTTGACTTATTCGGACAACGCTTACCTGGTCCAAATTTTTCGTTTTGGTCCCCAAGGGTTCAGCCACGGTATGCATCCCCCGGCTCGCACCTCGTCAGGACGGGGTTTTCTGGGCGAAGGCCCTGGACGTGCTGGAGATGGCGCAAGTGGCCTCGGCCGGGGTTGGGTCAGCTGGGCACTGGTGAACACAAGCAGGCCTTTGATAGGGACCGTTGTTACGGGGGCTTTGTCCAGGTGAGCTTCTCAGTTTCGAGGGACAAAGCCAAGCGCCCTGCGGAACCATAACATATGTTTGTGGAGGCTCTTTTTGAGGGCCCGTTTTAGTGTGCCATGTTATCACAGGGTTAGGGTTCATACACGAGGGTCTTGGCACTTCCCATAATTCGACTTGGGTTGTCCAACGCCCGCAGATTCAAAGGACACCGAAGACCCGCTGCCGCAGCAACTGTTGGCTTCAACCACCTTTGGTTCAGCCCAGGTTTCGCCATGGCAGCCCACACTAAGCAAGACTCACATGAAGGAGCCCCTGCGAAGAGGTGACATCCGCTGGCCAGCAGCCACGTCGGCTCCGCGGCGAATCCGCGCGGCCCGTGGCGTTTCGCATGGCGTCCTCGCAGCGCTCGGACGCGACGTCCAACGAGCAAACGGCTGGGGACTGTGTGGGGAAGGTGTTCGATCCCCGGAAAAGTGGAATTGGGATCGGGCGACGCTTGGAGATCTCCACTTAATTTGCATTTTCACTTTGAGGATTTGGCGTGCAGGTTGGGAGAGGCGTCACAATTAGCTCAACAACGAAGAACGAGGGATCGAATCTCCCAACTGACACATTGAGGAGGATTACGTCCCTGTAAACCAACCCGACTGAAAATGGTACCCTCCAAAAAAAGACACACCCAAAATTACCTTTGCAAGCTGATTTCGAGGATCCCGTGTTATGTGTGGTTCAGCCCCTCGGCTTGTCGTCACCCTGAGGTTTTCCTCGTAGATGGCAGTGCTTTGGGGCGGCAAGCAGAGCCTGACTGGCAACTTGGCTGGCTTTCTCATGCCCTGCTTCGCTTTGGTGCTATATGGGTTGGTCTTTTTTGGTGCCCCCATAAGTGTTTTTCTTTGGTCTCCCTTTGCAACAACCACAAAAAGGGTGCCATCAAGAAAGACGCCCACGTTTGCATCTCGTAAGCTGATTTTGTTCGTGTTAGGAGGAGCCAGAAGGCAAACCACATCTATTTGATGCTGTTTAGAAGGTGTGATGGGAGCTGTCTCTTACGCGCACAAAGAGAACCCTTAACAACAGCCGCCAAGTTACTTCTTGGAACCTGCCCGGAACCGGAAGCCTTCCACACCCCGCCCAGGCCGCCCCAATTCCAGAAATCGCCAAGCCGCTGCAGCCATCGCTTCTTACATTTTGGAAGGATCGAACCTCGTGAAGATTGCAGTTGTACAGCAGTTGAACTACAATAAAGAACCACCTCCAAGGTTGGTGGACACGCCCCCACCCAAACGGCGCCCACCAAAGTGGTTACGCCCATATGGCGGTTGAAAGGATTTGTGGAGTATGCATTGCCCATTGTTCGGGTACAGCTTTCGGCGCTTGAACCGAGGATGGCGGCCCACCACTTGGACAGCCCAGCCGCCCGCTCAGAATATATTTTCCTGGTTGGGGGTTCCGTGCGTGTGCAACACAAAAGGTCTAAGCAATGACAAACTGTACCACTCTCCCAATTGTGAGTAAATGTTGCTTTAAACTTGCTTCTTGTGGTTTTCAACATCACTTTTTGTTTGTTTGTGTGTTGCAGGGATGTTAGGGGAGTATTGAGAACATGCTGGGCGAGGATCAGGGTCACCTGAACACTATTGAAATCGCTACGCGGTCCGCCGACGCCCTCTGCGGTGTGACGACTGCCGTGGCTGTCTATGTTGAGGATCTCTCTTGTGCGACCCTGCTGCCGTCTTCGGATTTGGTTTGATAGAAACAGATCCAAGCCGGGAAAAGCACGTCTACCCATAAGGGCGCGGGGCAAGTAGGCAGTCAGTGGGTTTCGGATTTGATATAAATCAAAGCGCGCAACATCAGATGGTTTTCCGTGCATTTTCAAGGGCACTCCTTTTGGAACTTCTGAAAAGCAGGGCTTCGATTTCTCCCCGTGGGTTTCCTCCTGGTTTTCATTTTTTGTTCGTGGCTTCCTATGGTTGGCATGAAGCAGAGCCAGGCCGAGAAAAAAGTCTTGGGGGGTAAGTCGGTAAGTAAGTGGGCCAGGTAGAAACACCGCTGAGCCGAAGATGGCCTGGGTGTGTCGTGAAAACTCAGTACAGGAGGCCGGGCAAAATGCCCAAGCCCACAATGTCGTGAACTTCGGACGCAAAACATGGCCAAGTACTAGGGGTGGAATGCTGCTAAGGCAGGCAAGGCCGGGGATGCAGCGTGCAAAAACCAGTTTTTCTCCATGTTTTCCAAAACAACCATCAAACAAGGATGCCAGCAACCCCCTTCAAATACCCTCTAAAAGCGTTATAATGCTGGGGATGATCCGCAGCGACAGCCCTATACAGGTGGGAATTGTGCGAAAACACGTATTTTTCCAATGAACAGCACCCTAGATTGTCACTACACTTGCCCCCCACCAAGACCCCAAACAAGCCAAATCCAACATCGCCCTGCAAAGGCCAAAGTCATGCCGCCAAGACAGCGCTGATAATGCTGGGAGTACAGATTCTGCCCAACACCGTAGGCAACCCCCTCCACTTCCCTCACCCGGCAAATGTTGCCCAATTTTGGTTTCCCCAAAAGCCTTCGGCTTTAAACAGAAAGTCAAAAAAATGTGCGTTGCCATCTACACGCTCGACTGGCGTCGGCAGATTTTGCCCGTGCCGTGGGAACAACCCACAAGGGGAGACGATGCGATACGGCGAAGGTCCGCGTTTTGAAACTCAAACTCCTTGAGCAGGCATGAAGTACTCGGGGGCTTTGGGATATGCAATCACTCCGTAGAAGACGCTGTCGGGGAAAAAGGGCACCATTCAATCACTTGAAGGGCCCCCGGGCAAGGCGAGAGAGAGAGAGGGAGAGAGAGTTGGGTTGGACAAGGACAAGGGGGGTAGGTCTAACGTATTTCTTAATAGGGGCGTGGCAAACGTTTTCCGCGCCTTGCAGTAGGAGCGGCTGGCAGCCTGTTGCCAGCAAGTGCGGAGCCTGCATCCAGCTGCCTGGCTTGCACTGGCCCCAGGTTCAACCACCTTGCCTTGTGCAAGGTGCGAGGCCCCCCCCCGCCTCACAGAAAAAAGGAACATGTTTTCTGAAAATGCGCTGTGGAAATGAACCAGACTTGACCCCAAAATGTTCAGATGTGTGCGTTGGCGTGCACACGGAGCAATGTCAGCTTCCCTACAAAGTGGAGCCTTACCAAACCCTTCCCTTTGTACATGACATGTCGAGCATAAACGTGGCATTCAAACATGGCCAATTTCAAGTAGGCATGCAACAGGGTCCCTGAGAGAATGCACATTTGGGCCACCTTTACAAATGACTTGGAGGAGCAAAGCAGATATTTTTTGCGCGCTGGTGTCCAAATCGCCCCGCACAAATCCTGGGAGGCGAGGGGTTAAGATGGTTAAATGGTTATGGCATTTGGTGTCATGGCCATGTTTCTGTATGCATGTGTCCTCGCTTTGTGCTTACCATCGCCAAAAAACAAAACTACATAAACACAAGCAAAACCAAGCTCCCCTGAACAAGTAACCCGAAATGCTTCTGGGTTGGGGTGTGAGCAGTTTTCCGCCGACCGCCCGACCTGCGAGGCAGCTTGCATCCGTGTCTTCGTGAGCACCGAAGGCTCGGGGTGGGAGGCTCTGAAATGGAGTCAGGCCATGGTTCTCAAAAGCGCTGCGGTTCTCCAGGGCACCCTACATGTCAGGCAAGTTTCATTGTAGGGTGGTGGTAGGCCAATCCAACAGAATTCTCCAACTTTCGGGAAAGGGGGGGTGATGTTTCTGGATAGCCTTCGGCAGCCCAAGACGCCCGAGCCCAGTCCGTCGCCATGGCGTGCGCCGCCCGGGGCCCGCGCCCGGAGCTGGCGCCCATGCCGCTGACGGCTGGGGCCGCCAGGCAGGCGGTGGGCGCCTACAAGAAGGCAGGGAGCAGGCGGGTTGGACAGCTACCCTCTTATCTGGGGAAAACATTAGGACCCCTGGCTAGGTTTTTTCCTTCACCCATCCACCAACATGGAATCTGACAGGATGAAGGGTATGTTTCGGAACCGATAGGTCGCGAAGGAGTCTTTCTTGTTTCACTGAGTGTTTCCCTCACTTAATTTGCCATTGTTATAGTCGCTCCGTTCCGCCTCAGCCGTATATGGCTGGCTTCCTAACGAAGCTGTTTCTCCTCGCAGGTTAGAACGGAACTGAACAAAAGTCCAAAAAACGATTTCCGCTAGAAGTAGCTTCTTTTACATGCCCTTTCGAAACTGGCTGGCTTGGAAGAGCAACAGCGCGGGATTTGCCAGCATCCCCTCACAAGATTGGAGACATCCAAAACCCGGGTCAGTGGATGGTAGGGACAATCCCTACGTTAATGATCCTTACCGAAGTGCTTCGGACCAAATGTTAATTCGGACTTGCCTGGGTAGTGTTTTTTTTGTGTTGGATGGGGTGTTGGGAAGGGCAAAGGGCCACCGAGTGGAAGGGGCGGGCGCCAGGCCAAGGCGTGGGCAAATGCTGTGCAGCTTCTTGCAGGGCAGCTTGGCAAGGCAGCCAGGAAACTTGGGTGCCCTTTGTCAGTGACTTTATTGAACCGTATCCATGTTGTCAAGACACCTTCACTGCGGATATGTTTGTTATTGTCTGCGTTTGACTTTTTGCTTGGGGAATAGGCAGGTTCCGCCAGCTTGAAGTTGGTTCTCACAATCTATCCATCTATGTTCGAAAGGAGCCGACTGGCTTGGTGATGTTTCCCCAACAGCACCACCAGATGTTGGAGTCTGTCTTCGGGTTGCTTATTTGTGTGAGGGATGCTGATTGCCTGGCGGAAGCCAATGGGCCATGGAGTGGGGGAAATCGAAAGGACACCCGCATTTTTTTGGGGGGGTTCTCAGTATTTGGAGACAATCCCGTAAGCGTCCAGGATGTCAGATTCCCGGATCCTTCCAGACCTGGCCTTCTACAATGCCGCAGCCTGCCTGCATTTCTTGCATGAGTGTTCAAGGGCTGTCAGTGAGACAAACTTCAGCAACCACATGTGGCAAACTAGGGGAACACGATTTATGGCTGTCCTTTTGGTTCCCCTTGAAACCAAGGTGACAATGGTGCCCTCAGGAAAACATTCCCTCATGTCTGATTTGTTATCAGCTCCCATGTTAGTGGGGATTCCTTTGTGCCATGGCGACCAGTTCATGCTGAGCCAACAGGTTTTCTCAGGGGCCATGTGTTTCTTTGGTCGTCCCTCTGAATATCAGGCAGCCCTTTTGAATGACCACTTAAGTGCCTCTCAACTGTTTTACCTACTTTCCGACTTGGTCGGACAAGTATCCCTAGTGACTGGTTGCCTTTGTGGGAGCTCACACGCGTGCGGGACAGTGGGGCGATAGTGAAGCTGCAGTGCATCGATTGTCACTTCAGCCGAAAAGCTGCCTAACCGTCACTGAGCATTGCCACGGATGCAATTGTGATCACGCAATCAATCAGTGACCCTGTTTCGGAAATCGGTAGGGGTGGCTTTGGTGAATGGATCCGACCACTTTTATTCGCAGGGTGCTCTCCTGGGATGTTTTGGAGTTCCATGCGTGCCGTAGATTTTCAGAGGGCCAACTCGAGCCAGCAGATTTCACCGACCTATATAAAAGGGAAAGGTTCCAGCTACACTGAGAGTGCGTTTTTGTTTTTTCGTTGCCACCCTTTTGGGTTGCATTCAGGCGGCAAAAAGCAAATGGTTTCGCGGATGAACACGGTTTTCCTCACCTGAGGTGCTAGCTTCCTGCTCTGGCGTCTGGCAAGTGGGCGTTCGGCTGCTGATGGAGATGCATGACGGGTCCGCCTCTGGGACTGTCAAAGTTTGGTATGAAATTTATTTTTCTTTCTTTTTTTTGGAGGGGAGGGGGGGGGGGGTAATTTTGGAGTCCTTCTGGTTTCCCTTTTGGGGAAACTCCAGCAAAACTGACCCAACACAAAAAGCTGCAACTCAGCCATTTGGCACTTGGGTCTCGCACAGGGCCGTTGTTGT